>HG992202.1:7716669-7954169 GCA_905220545.2 Melitaea athalia | reverse complement strand
GAAGCATCGCAAGCATATTGCCGACCCTATCCCCAATTCCCCCCAGGAGCTCTGGTCACCTTACTCATCAACAGGAACACAACACTACTTACTACCCCAGTCGGGCTGCTCCATATTTTGAGCAGGAAATTTCCTGCTGTGCCCTATCTTAGTGAAGGTAATTTGATGGTAATGAAAGGAACTCACAAACATGTGCCGGCGACGGTTGTTGAAGAAGGCGAACGACTTCCCGCACAGCGGACACTCGTAGGTGGGGCGCGAGGCGCTGTGCACGCGCATGTGGAACACGAGGTTCGTCTTCTGAGTGAAGCTCTTGTCGCAGCGGTCGCACTTGAAGCGCTTCTCGCCCGTGTGCATAATGAAAGGAACTCACAAACATGTGCCGGCGACGGTTGTTGAAGAAGGCGAACGACTTCCCGCACAGCGGACACTCGTAGGTGGGGCGCGAGGCGCTGTGCACGCGCATGTGGAACACGAGGTTCGTCTTCTGAGTGAAGCTCTTGTCGCAGCGGTCGCACTTGAAGCGCTTCTCGCCCGTGTGCATAATGAAAGGAACTCACAAACATGTGCCGGCGACGGTTGTTGAAGAAGGCGAACGACTTCCCGCACAGCGGACACTCGTAGGTGGGGCGCGAGGCGCTGTGCACGCGCATGTGGAACACGAGGTTCGTCTTCTGAGTGAAGCTCTTGTCGCAGCGGTCGCACTTGAAGCGCTTCTCGCCCGTGTGCATAATGAAAGGAACTCACAAACATGTGCCGGCGACGGTTGTTGAAGAAGGCGAACGACTTCCCGCACAGCGGACACTCGTAGGTGGGGCGCGAGGCGCTGTGCACGCGCATGTGGAACACGAGGTTCGTCTTCTGAGTGAAGCTCTTGTCGCAGCGGTCGCACTTGAAGCGCTTCTCGCCCGTGTGCATAATGAAAGGAACTCACAAACATGTGCCGGCGACGGTTGTTGAAGAAGGCGAACGACTTCCCGCACAGCGGACACTCGTAGGTGGGGCGCGAGGCGCTGTGCACGCGCATGTGGAACACGAGGTTCGTCTTCTGAGTGAAGCTCTTGTCGCAGCGGTCGCACTTGAAGCGCTTCTCGCCCGTGTGCATAATGAAAGGAACTCACAAACATGTGCCGGCGACGGTTGTTGAAGAAGGCGAACGACTTCCCGCACAGCGGACACTCGTAGGTGGGGCGCGAGGCGCTGTGCACGCGCATGTGGAACACGAGGTTCGTCTTCTGAGTGAAGCTCTTGTCGCAGCGGTCGCACTTGAAGCGCTTCTCGCCCGTGTGCATAATGAAAGGAACTCACAAACATGTGCCGGCGACGGTTGTTGAAGAAGGCGAACGACTTCCCGCACAGCGGACACTCGTAGGTGGGGCGCGAGGCGCTGTGCACGCGCATGTGGAACACGAGGTTCGTCTTCTGAGTGAAGCTCTTGTCGCAGCGGTCGCACTTGAAGCGCTTCTCGCCCGTGTGCATAATGAAAGGAACTCACAAACATGTGCCGGCGACGGTTGTTGAAGAAGGCGAACGACTTCCCGCACAGCGGACACTCGTAGGTGGGGCGCGAGGCGCTGTGCACGCGCATGTGGAACACGAGGTTCGTCTTCTGAGTGAAGCTCTTGTCGCAGCGGTCGCACTTGAAGCGCTTCTCGCCCGTGTGCATAATGAAAGGAACTCACAAACATGTGCCGGCGACGGTTGTTGAAGAAGGCGAACGACTTCCCGCACAGCGGACACTCGTAGGTGGGGCGCGAGGCGCTGTGCACGCGCATGTGGAACACGAGGTTCGTCTTCTGAGTGAAGCTCTTGTCGCAGCGGTCGCACTTGAAGCGCTTCTCGCCCGTGTGCATAATGAAAGGAACTCACAAACATGTGCCGGCGACGGTTGTTGAAGAAGGCGAACGACTTCCCGCACAGCGGACACTCGTAGGTGGGGCGCGAGGCGCTGTGCACGCGCATGTGGAACACGAGGTTCGTCTTCTGAGTGAAGCTCTTGTCGCAGCGGTCGCACTTGAAGCGCTTCTCGCCCGTGTGCATAATGAAAGGAACTCACAAACATGTGCCGGCGACGGTTGTTGAAGAAGGCGAACGACTTCCCGCACAGCGGACACTCGTAGGTGGGGCGCGAGGCGCTGTGCACGCGCATGTGGAACACGAGGTTCGTCTTCTGAGTGAAGCTCTTGTCGCAGCGGTCGCACTTGAAGCGCTTCTCGCCCGTGTGCACCCACATGTGGTCCTTCAGCAGCGCCATGCTCTGCAACGTTTAAACTTCACACTCAAAAACAAAATAATTATTCAAAGGGGCTCCAAAAGCACTTTCGAATCGTCGTATTAATAAAATAAACTAAAAAATGTTTTATGTTAAACGGTTTCATTGCAATAAAAATGATGTAGTTAGGTTATGGCCTAAAAGCTAAAAAATAATTCGGTAAGTCCTAGCTACCAGATCGCACCAATCTTCTCATCAATCTGGGGTATTGATCAGACAAATATAAAATCGTGTCGTGTGTGTGTGTGTGTGTGTGTACGTCGCGCGCGCGCGCGTGTGTGTGTGTGTGTGTGTGTGTGTGTGCGTGTGTGTTTGTGTGTGTACGTACGGGAGTATGCGAGCGCGTGTGCGCGCGTGTTAGTGTGTGTGTGTACGTACGTGAGTATGCGAGCGCGCGCGCGCGTGTGTGTGTGTGTCTGTGTGCGTGTGTGTCTGTGTGCGTGTTTGTGTGTGTGTCTGTGTGCGTGTGTGTGTGTGTGTGTGTGTACGTACGTGAGTATGCGAGCGCGTGTGCGTGTGTGTTTGTGTTTGCGTGCCTATTCGTGTGTGTGTGCGTGCATATGCGTGTGTGTGTTTGTGTGTCACCTGGAAGATCCGGCCGCACTGCTCGCACATGCAGGGCGTTTTCATGGCGGGGTACTTGGTTCGATTTTTGTCGGGGTGAGCGCGCCGGAAGTGTTGCGCGTACAGTCTTAAGTCCCGCAACTGCATTCCGCACTGTACAGAAATACAACAAATATTGTATCCTAGTTTAAGAAAACGATTACTTTTTAGTACATTTTAAATGTTAATTTTGCATTTTAATTATTTTAAATGTTGTGTATTTTAAATCAGGCTTGCTGTTTGGATGAGCAATGTCAATAGCCGACTGAAATTATCACAAATTAACTTTATAAAAATATGTTTGATAAGTGTATTACTGATTCAAGGACACCACGTCCAAATTCTCCTTGAACTAACTAACTTATATTTATTTTAATTTCAAATTATCTTATTTCAAAAAAAATTGTAGTACTCGTAAATACACAGCAAACCACTCTAAAGTTACATCTTTCTTGTATTGGCAAAACACAAAAAAAAAAAAATAATAATGTGATGTGGCTCACGGAAATTACTAGGAACTATCAATTCATTCATTTAAAAACTTTTTCAATGCAGATTTGTTAAGTTTGGAGAGCAATTGATATAGTTTTATATTATTTCTTGTTTTTTTTAATATACGAATATAAATACACGTAATTTGCCAGCGATTATGGTATACTTTGTAACACTTTCATATCGATAATTGTATTACGTCAAGAAATGTATTCTTAGTTTATTATAGTGGCTTCCTAATAAAGAAATAAAATAATTATATTACAGTCACTAAGTAATACATAAATATAGATAATTTCTAGTTCAGTTTGATCAAATGAGCTAGAATACCTAAGTTTGATCCAATGAGCTAGAATACCTAAGTTTGATCCAATGAGCCAGAATACCTAAGTTTGATCCAATGAGCCCGAACACCTAAGTTTGATCCAATGAGCCAGAATACCTAAGTTTGATCCAATGAGCCCGAACACCTAAGTTTGATCCAATGAGCCAGAATACCCAACCTGTTCGCATGTGACCGGTGCGCCGCTGTTGTCGTGGCCCATGGTGGGCGACCGCGGGTGGATCACGGGCCTGCGTTCGATCTTCCTCATTATACGTCCGTTCCGCTCCGTGTTCATACTTTGCGAATCATTCCTTATTCTATTGCTGAAAATAAGAGAAGTTTAATTATTTCAGTATGGTTTTATAAGACATCTTGACTACTTGACTATTTTTTCGTCTTATTACGTTGTATTACTTGTCGATGTAATTGAAGTCTAATGTAATTGAAGAACATTATTAAACATCTAGTTTCAATTAATAAAGGATACTTAAATATATGAATTGTCTGAACACGTCAAAGCATGTACCGGGTTACAAATGGGCATTGTCCTTTTACCCCTTATGCGCCTAAAGAAGTTTCACTTAAAAAAAAATTGTCTACCTTACTCGCCAAAGAAACACTACTTGAGAACATTACTATTTAACTGTGATTTATAGATAATATTAGTCTAAGATCCGAGAAGGTAAATCTTCCCTCATCTGTTAATTAGATGAAACAATTTTTATAGGCTTACTAGCTTCTGCGCGCGACTTCGTCGGCGTGGACTCCGCTCCTATTGGTCTTAGCGTGATGACACATAGCCTATAGCCTTCCTCGATAAATGGGCTATCTAACACTGAAAGAATTTTTCAAATCGGCCCAGTAGTTCCAGAGATTACCGCGTTCAAACAAACAACCAAACAAACAAACTCTTCAGCTTTATATATTAAGTATAGATTTCAATATTGCGAATTTATAAAAAAAACCTCTGCCACCATAAGCCTGCTGCAAATTTTTTTTTTTTATCTTTTCCCTCTCATGTTAATTACACGTAGTAAGCTAAAACCGTTAATATTGTTACGTGTTAGGGTTCGAACGATTTGGAGAGAAAGACCTGCTGACTCTTTTAGAGACTTTATTCACTAGCACTAGGTCCGACACAAGCACTAGGTACAAATACTACGCACTAAGTACAAGCACTAAGCACTAGGTACACTCACTTATCACTAGGTACACTTCACTAAGCACTAACAATGTCCGAGGTCGTAGCCAATGTCGTAGGTTTCCGCTGGTATCATTTCTAGTCTTCACTTCGAAGTCGCTTCGTCGTTAGCTCAAACTGAACTGAACTGACTCCGCTCGGCCTCCCTGGCCTTTTTATACCGGGCCGAGCCTACTCCCAGATAGTTCTAGAATGTTCGTGCGTGTACTCGATCCTGAGTTCATTCACCTATATGTCCTCTAGCGCCATCTAGTAATGAGTGGATGTTTTCACGTTGTCTTTGTAACAAAGTGGTTTGTACAGCACACAACGTGGTTCCTCCGCTCCCCGCTAGATGGCGCAAGCTCCTTTTTTGTGTACTCGTAACAATATTTTACATTATATACCTGACTGTAGTAGGCACCCACCACTATGATTGCTATACTTACCTACAGCCAGGTTACTGCTGACTGAGGTTACTGACCTGATTTTTTAGAAGAAAATTTTTTTTTAAAAGTATTATTATTTGCAGCAGGCTTATGGTGGCAGAGGTTGTTTTTATAAATTCACAATATTGAAATCAGCCTATAAAAATTGTTTCACTAATTAACAGATGAGGGAAGATTTTGTTACATTCCGGATCTTAGACCAATAGGATTGGGGAACTTCTTCGATCGAGTTATTCCGTATTTTGAGCAAATCGTAAAAGTACCGTGTACTTACGGATCGTTATCACTACTGTGACGTGAAGACAGCTTCAGGTGCCTCGAGTGCGCTTCCTCCGATATGAAACGAACTTCGCACACTTCGCAATAGGGACCTTCTAAACTAACCTGGAATTATAATATAATTATTAGCTTAACAGTATGAAAAAAGGTTGCCTGGAAGAGATTGCTTTCAAGCAATAAGGCCGCCTTTTGTACATTTTTTTTTAAATCGCTGTTAATGTTGCTTATTTATTTTGTTTCTTGTTTAGTGTACAATAAAGTGTAAAATAAATAAAATAAATAAAGGCTGCCAACTGTCTAGAGATGGATTTCCCCTGATTTGATAATGAAAAGCCGAAAAGGGTGATGGTGATGAATGGTGATGATGCTGGTGATGAACTAGATGAATTTTTAAAGTGATACTTTTATTACATAGTCTCAAACTTTTTCGTGTGCGTATCGCATGTCGCATGACGGTCGGCCATCTCTTATCATTTCCTAGAAATAAGACACTAATGACAACATACAGCTGATGAAGTTACAAAACATAGATGGCGTGCAAAAGTTTCACTTTTACCGTGGTTTCATAAAACCACACAGAGGTTTTTATAAATGCGTTTTTTTTTTTAATTTAAACTGTAATTTATTTATCTATGCACGCTCTATTACGCTAGCCTGTATTAAATTTCATAAAAAAGGTTCACTATTTTTTTTTTTTGGCAAATGTAAAAGAATTGAAACGAGAAGAAATAAATAAATTAAAGTTGTTCACTCACAGTCTTGTCCGCCAGCCGGTGTTTCTTCTTCTTGTGCACGTCGATGCCCTTCTTGCTGACGAACGTGTACCCGCACAGCTCGCACACGCAGTCCGACACGTGCTTGATGCGTATGTGTCCCATGTAGGTCGTCAGCTTGCTGCAACATGTCTACATTTATACTAATACGCTCGTCTGTAATATCCCACTGCTGGGCATAGGCCTCTTTCCCCGTGTAGGAGAAGGATCAGAGCTTAATCCGCCACGCCGCTCCAATGCGGCTTGGCGGATATATGTCCGAAAACTTTCGAATTTTAAAATTTAGAAAGGCGATATATAATGAGAAGTCAAGTTAGAGTACACAACTAAACACTCTATAATTAAACAAGTTTCCGTCGAACACTCACTCAAACTCGCTGGGGCAGTGCGGACACTGGTACTTCGTACCGGCGTGCCACTTCTCGTGCTCCCTCGCGACACCTCTGTCAACAAATACTTCATTTACAACTATATTTAACCTACATCAAAACGGTTCTCAATTCGACTGTATTTTTGAAGTTATTAGTATTTAACTGAGGTAGGGCACAGCAAGAAATTTCCTGCTCAAAATATGGAGCAGCCCGACTGGGGTAGTACCTCGACCTTACCACAGCTAAATAATACTGTTTTCAAGCAGTATTGTGTTCCTGTTGGTGAGTAAGGTGACCAGAGCTCCTGGGGGGGATTGGGGATTGGGTCGGCAACGCGCTTGCGATGCTTCTGGTGTTGCAGGCGTCTATAGGCTACGGTCTTACCATCAGGTGAGCCGTACGCTTGTTTGCCAACGTAGTTACATAAAAAAAAAAGTTATACTTCTTTTGGCGCGTTAGAGAAAAATGATGAGAGTAAATTTTTACAATTCGCGTGTGGATACGAAGTAGTTCAAGCATGAATAGATGCCGCTAGTTTTGCAGACAAGAAAGTAGTCTTTATCATTTCTAAGAGATGGCGTTGTGGACTTACTGTCTAATTATTTATTAAGTGGTAGGTTTTTTGGAAGTATTTTAATACTCTAGCTTGAAGTATAACTTCTTACGTGCGTACATAAGTACACACACACTTTTTTTAATGTGTTGCCTACCTCAGAACTTTTTACTGAGTGGACCGATTTTGATGATTCTTATGGGTCGATCAACTATTCTTTGTACATTTTGTATTAATTTTAACAAACAGTAAGTCAAAAACAAGGCGAATTTCTTTTATATGTCGCAGATCAGAAGTAGGTAAGGGAAGAACGGACGGATGACCGAACTGGTTTATTAACAATGTAATTTAACACAGAAACGGGGTAGAGGCCGAACTACTAAGTATTAAATGGACTCACCGAGCGGGTACCGGATCTATCGCGTGGCAGAGAGACAACTTAAGGCGTGCCCGGGAGTTGCGACCCGAGTCTAGGTTTATAATAACAACACAGGTACCGTCATTAATAACTATCTGTATTGACTCTCCGACACGGCCATCCTGACAAGTCACACGTCCCCGTGTGATGCCGTAAAAAGCAAAAAGGTACTGCGATATCAAAGTTTCGTCTCGGCCTATCCTGACCCACACTTAACCAAGGATAAAGCGATAGTACAACCACTTTTTGTTGACACACCATACAACCATACGCCAATCTACCATTAAATCAAAATTGACCAATCGTTTTGGTATAAACATTACTCCATTATTGCTTTCCACATATGAGTCGCTACTGTCACCTAAACCGAGCGACAGCAGCTCATGCCACCTCCATCGAGTGACGATAACCAACCAAAAGAGTCGCTACTGTCACCTAAATCGAGCGACAGTAGCTCATGCCACCTCCATCGAGTGACGATAACCACTTAAGTCGCCACTGTCACCTAAATCGAGCGACAGCAGCTCATGCCACCTCCATCGAGTGACGATAACCACATGTATTGCATCCATCAAGCAATATAACCAAAACATGTTTCTCATGCCACCTTCATCGAGTGACAATAACCACATGTATTGCCTCCATCGAGCAATACAACCAAAACATGTTTCTCATGCCACCTCCATCGAGTGACGATATTGCCTCCATCGAGCAATACAATCAAAACATGTTTCTCATGCCACCTCCATCGAGTGACGATATTGCCTCCATCGAGCAATACAATCAAAACATGTTTCTCATGCCCCCTCCATCGAGTGACGATATTGCCTCCATTGAGCAATACAATCGAAACATGTTTCCATGCCACCTCCATCGAGTGACGATACTGCCCCCATCGAGCAATACAATCAAAACATGTTCCTCATGCCACCTCCATCGAGTGACGATATTGCCTCCATTGAGCAATACAATGAAAACATGTTTCTCATGCCACCTCCATCGAGTGACGATATTGCCTCCATCGAGCAATACAATCAAAACATGTTTCTCATGCCCCCTCCATCGAGTGACGATATTGCCTCCATCGAGCAATACAATTAAAACATGTTTCCACGCCACCTCCATCGAGTGACGATAACCACTAGAGTCGCCACTGTCACCTAAATCGAGCGACAGTAGCTCATGGCCCGACTGCCTCAGCAGCTAGTGACAACTACTATTGCCACACATATTGTCATCACCTCATGTGATACGACCAACATATATCGTCATCACCTCATGTGATACGACCAAATTAGCATCAACAACATTAAACAAATCTAGTTCAGCAGCTACATCAGTAAGAGGAATCCTTCGTAAACGATCGTGAACATACCTATAGGTTCTATTATTATTTCAAGAACATTACAATAATCTGAATCATAAATGTCGTTAAACCAATAATAACTAATCACTTCACACAAATACCACAGCCATGTACCATCGACGTCATCACAACCAAAACTATAGACCGTACGTCTACTTCTACAACAAGTTACAACCAAAAATCCTCGAGTAAAGACCTCTAACACCACGGCTCTCTAGACGAAGAGCAATCGCAGTACACGTGTCAGTCACGTACTTCTCAGTACACATATCCACCGAATGGATCGCCCGTGTCAGTCACCCCTGCGACTACACGCTACGCTCTCAACAGACCAGACCACGACCTCCGCCAGAGTTAAACGCACGCCGCGCACCCTGGACTCTTGGGTTGCCCCAAGAGACAATTCTACCGGGCTACGACTACGAATAACTATACTGGTCCGGTTGGACACATTACGGTCGATAGAGTCATTCACTCGAGTCTTTCCATCGACTTAAACTTGAACATCATCATTATCAACAAGATCATAAACTTCATCAACATCGTCTGGTACATGACGTGTTAGCATTTTCTTTAACCTTTCGTGAGCAAATTTGTAGGTACGTTTACAATTTAAAGCTTTAAGAGTATACCGACTACCTTCGAGAACTTCTATTACCGAAAAGGGCTTCGATATTTCGGATCAAGATTCGTTCACTTCTGATGTCGCAGATCAGAAGTGAGGTGGAAGGATGACCGGACTAATTTATTAACAATGTAATTTAAACGTCCTTAAAGAGAACAACTAAAGAAACTTTTAAATAGTTTGAATAAATCAATCAAAGGTAGAAAAAGACTGAAAACCCTCAATGAAACACTTATTTCTCACTTCAAACCTACAGTTATTCATTCACGATACACACTTTTAAGTTTTTAACTACATTGAATATGCTATCACAGCAATCACCTATACGCCACGTATCGTGTAGAAAGGTTAAACAATAACTGCCTATTCACTTACAAAATTACAACAATCCCGCCAAAGGACGGTACCAAAATCGGCGACCGACCTATCAGAAAACCAGCATTAACTATTCGGAAGATTGCGTCTCTAACTTTACGCTCCCTCGGCACTTCAACACACAACAATAGTTAAAATATCGTGTAAAACACAAAAATACTCGTTACAGAGGGTAATCGGAAATACTCAAACTAAGACGATATTAACACTTTATCACCAACAAGTGGGTAACCACAAAAACTTAACGCAAATATAACTGTCCAGAGTCGTGTACCTACGTCAATCCAATTTTCAATAACCAAACTCTTTTTCTACAACACTAACAACTATGTAAGCCACCCTTCCAACCAGCAATCGTGTATCATCCTCTTGATGACTACACACTACAGTCTTTAGAGTGATTACATCAGTTTTCTGTCACATCACTAAGATGTTCACCATTATGATCGTTATCCACATAAAACTCAATTAGTACTCGACCTTCTTGCATCTTCCTTAATCGAATTTGTAAGCAAAAACAAAATATCGCTTGTCTATCCTGACAAAATCGCGACGGCTCGTACTAAGATTATGCTCACGATCTAACATTGTAACTGAATCGAAACAAAAACTGAATCGCAAAATCTATTAACAAAATTAAACACTACACAACTACCTACGTATCACAATAAAACTAAATTCAACAAATAAACCGGTAAATCGAATTACGCAATCGAACATTGAACAAAAATCACTTGTACACCGATAAGAATACAACAAAACAACCGTCCTATCAGAAACTTCACGCTCCCTCGGCACTTCAATAAACAACACAAAAATATCCGTTACAGAGGGTAATCGGAAATACTCAAGCTGAGGCGATATTAAAACGTTATCACAAACAAGTGGGTAACCACAAAAACTTAACAAACAACCTAAATACCACGACTACGCTCGCGACATTGAATATTTTAACTTATCAGTTTAAATGATGTCGACTCGACTTGCTCTTCGATCGCACGATAATTTAACGGGACTACGCGAACGCGATACTCGTGGCATCGTGAAATAAACTACTCACTATAGTAACACTCTTAGTGGGCACGAGAACAGTATCCCACTTCTGATGTCGCAGATCAGAAGTAGGTAAGGGAAGAACGGACGGATGACCGAACTGGTTTATTAACAATGTAATTTAACACAGAAACGGGGTAGAGGCCGAACTACTAAGTATTAAATGGACTCACCGAGCGGGTACCGGATCTATCGCGTGGCAGAGAGACAACTCAAGGCAGTGCCCGGGAGTTGCGACCCGAGTCTAGGTTTATAATAACAACACAGGTACCGTCATTAATAACTATCTGTATTGACTCTCCGACATATATTTTCTTTCCACTTTATTAGAAAATTTGCTAATCATCTACTGATGTTTATTGATTTGTTTAGGATTACTGTGGCCATGTTTGTTTTTATTTTAGAACTTTCAAATGCCGTAACATAGTGGACAAAAGTGTTGAAAATAATTTGGGGTAACAGTTTTTTTTTTTAATAGTAAGATAAACGTTAAACGTCGGTGAAAATTTAAATACACACATGAAAAAATAGTCGAATTGTGAACCATCTGATTTTTTGAAGTCGGTTAAAAGGGGAATACCCAACAATATACATACATAACAATGCCCCACTTAAATTATTTTTAATTTCTATATAAATATATATAATTTTTCTTGTCTACCCATATATTGGGCCACTGTAAGTACTGTAACACACCTGTTTCTAGTCACAAACGGACAGCCCTTACAGCTGAACTTCTCAGTGTGTTGAGCGGTGAGATGTTTCCTCAAGGCGCGCGCTGTTTTCAACCTTGTCTTGCATATAAAACATTCATAAGCACCGCTTTGCTGTAACAACATACGCAAGAAATTAAATTTACTGAAATTACTATTACAACGATGCGTCGCCACGGCCTGGATCGCCACCCCAACAACGAGGTTTACCCTCGCCTATAGATGTTTCACATCAAAATTTATACCCGAATAATTATTTTCTTTTACATCGACAAGAACTTGAAATTGATATTTATGTAATGAGGAACTTCGTTTCTACCCTTTTTTTTAAGTGAAACTTCTTTAGGCGCATGAAGGGTAAATTTGAGTGACCGGTAACGCGGCAGCGTCTTGACGGTCAGTACATGGATGGGTGACCTTTTTTTTTCAACTAGTTTTTTTTTGTATTTTAAATTTAAAAAAAAATTTAAACGCAGGTGTTTCGATTTTTTTTATGAGAAGTATATTTAAGAGTTATTTAGTGACAAAAATAAGCCTTTTAAGTTTGTTTGTTTAAACGCACTAATCTCGGCAACTACTGATTCGAATTTAAAAAAAATCTCTTCTGTGTCGTATAGTCTATTTACCGAGAAAGGCTTGACCGGGTTTCACCCGGGTCACAGCCAGTAAAGAACACTCCTATTAATTATTGTAATAAGTGGAACCCACGAACCTCGCTATGCCTGACGACGTGCGCGTCGTATCTGTCCCGTATCTGGAAGCCGCGGTAGCAGGCGGTGCACTTGTAGGGCGCGCGTGTGTACGCGCTGTTCTCCTGCCGCCGCTCCACCTCCGCGATCTGCTCCTCGTACGTGAGCGTCGTTATCGTGAACAGCGACTCGTCGAGGCCATCGCTTGTTTTCCGTCGTTTAACGTCCGATTTCTTGTACCTGAATTATTAGCATATTATTATTTATTTATTTATTTACAGAAAAATAATTGTGACTTATTAAATTATTACGACAGTATAAAAAAATCGTCAATTTAATGATTTTAGGGGAACACTCATATTTAAAAGTTCAAAATACTGGTTTAGTTTTATGTAAAATGATAAGATTATTGTGATTTTCAATCAAATAAAACATTAAAATACTGCAATCGGCCATTTTGAATGAAACACAAACGCACCCGACGACCCTGACGTATTATTTATATTGTAACGTCAGAGCCGACGCCATGACACCTGCGGCCGTTTTGTCGCGCTCATTGAAAACATATTAGAAAAATAGTTTTAAGCTTCCTTAAACTCAAGTTTATTACCGAAATATAGGTATTTTCATAAATAGTAAATGTGTACCCACATTATGAAAGACATCGACAAATAATACAACAGAAGTAGACGAAAAAATAGTCAAGTAATTACGCGCTATCAAAGATTACTCAAAAAGTAGTCATCAAATCTCGACCAAATGACCAAATTTGAATAAAATTACATGACAAGCATTAGCTTTCGATTAAAGTAAGAATCATCAAAATTGGTAAACCCAGTGAAAAGTTATACGGTTTGATATAGCGTTGATCGCCGAAAAAATAGTCAAGTAAATACGCATTATTACATATAACTCGAAAAGTACTTGACTGATCTCAACTAAATTTAAATGGAACCAAATAACACGCAACACCTTTCGATTAAAACAAAATTCATCGAAATCGGTTAAAAATATAAAAACTTCAACAAAAATACACCTACTTATCCATAGTAGTCGATGGATTATCTTCTTCACCACGCTTCTTCTCTCTAACTTCTTTCACTTCTCTTACTTTCTTCTCGACTTTCACCTTCTTCTTCTTAACCCTACTCTTCTTCTTTAAAACACTGAGCGTTCTATCATCATCACTGTCGAACACTGGATACTCTTCAAAGAATATTTCGTTATTACTCTCATCTTTGATTTCTATGTCATCTTTGAAATCATTAATCTCCTCAGCGTCATCATTGAAGTGTATTTCTTCGTTGTCATTATCATTAGTCGTCTCTCTCTCTATTTTAATGACTTCATTGTCATTAATGTGTAAATCACAGTCGTTCACTTCGTAAATCTTCTGTCCTAGAGTTGATATTAGTTTGTTGTGAGCTCTGCTTATCGATTTCACATCTCTTATAGTTATCTGAAAAAAAAAATGAAAAATTAAGCGAAATATACATATATTTCACTATATTATTCAAGCTACATAGCCACTGAGGTATTAGTTAGGGCACGGCAGGAAATGTCTTGTTAAGATTTGAACTGCCTCATCTGGGTAAGGATCTACAGTGTTGTGTTCATGCGTAGGATAGAAAACTCCTGGACAGAATCGGGGGTAGTGTCGGCAACGAGCTTGCGATGCTTTTGGTGTTACAGGCATTCTTAGGCTACAGTACTTACCATTAGGTGGACCGTACACTGTTTGCCACCCTTGCAATATGAAATAATTGTGTTTGCTCGCAAACGAAAAAAAAGCCGACTTCAATTACATCGACAAGTAAATACAACGTAAGAAGACGAAAGAATAGTCAAGTAAATACGCGCTATTAAAGATTACTCAAAAAGTTGTCGTGTTTAAATTAGATCTCGATCTAATTTAAACAAGACTACGTGACAAGTATTAGCTTTCGATTAAAGTAAGAATCATCAAAATCGGTACACCGAGGAAAAAGTTATGCGGTATAATATAACGTAGGTCGACGAAAAAGTAGTCACGTAAATACGCATTATTAGATATAACTCTAAAAGTACTTGTCAGATCTCAATTAAATTAAAATAGGACCACATGACACGCAACACCTTTCAATTAAAACAAAATTGATCGAAATCGGTCCACCCAGTCAAAAGTTCTGAGCTAACATACATTTGAAAAAAAATACAGTCGAATTGAGAACCTCCTCCTTTTTTGGAAGTCGGTTAGCAAAATACACCATAGTGCGTAGGACTCTCTTACTCACCACAGGAACAGAACCCAACTCGAGAGCAGTATCACTTATCTGTGATCCTTTGTCAGGTTGAAATACTTCCCCAGTCATACTTTTCCAGATTTTGATCAACATATTTCCTGCTTTGCCCAACCCTCAATTAAATTGAAATTCAATATGACTAATTTTATCTGACGAATTACTCCTCACCAATCAACTATTCCAAAAGCCTACTTACAAATCTGTCTGCATCCAGTTTGTCCAACAATAGCCCTTGAGTTCTCAACGCCTTCGATCTGAACACATTAGCTGAACGCAACCTCGCTGCACACTCATAACACAGCTTCTGAGGCAACTTATCATCTATATTCATCTGAAACAAAAAATATACATACATTTATACCAGCTGACCTGGCGAACTTTTGAAGTGAAACTTCTTTAGAATCGTGATTTCAAACTGGATGCAACGGAAAAACGGCAGGGAAGGGCGCGCCGCGCTGCACGCCGTGCTAGTTTGTAAATCTATGTAAATAATTTTAAATTACTTTGCCAAAGAAGTTTCACTTCTGACATGTGTACTTTGTACACACGCAATTTTTTTTCCGTTAATAATCTGCAATCAGTCGCCAGACTATAAGCAGGTGAGTTGTGCGATAGTAATTAAAAATGAGCAGCAGACAATGCCTCGCTCACTCAGAGCACATGGTTTTTTTTAGGGTTCCGTACCCAAATGGTAAAAACAGGACCCTATTACTAAGACTTCGCTGTCCATCCGTCCGTCCGTCACCAGGCTGTATCTCAAGAACGGCGATAGCTAGACAGTTGAAATTTTCACAAATTATGTATTTCTGTTGCCGCTATAACAACAAATACTAAAAACAAAATAAAATAAATATTTAACGGGGCTCCCATACAACAAACGCGATTTTCTTTCCCTTTTTTGCTCGATATCAATAATGGCAACAGGTAGGCACTTGAAATATTCACAAAATACTCAGTTGTATTTATACCTTAATAATACATATTAAAATTAAAATAAAATTAATATTTAAGGGTCTCCCATACAAAAATAGTCATTTTTGTCTATTTTTGCTCTCATACAACAAAGGGGATTTTTTAGCCGCTTTTTGCCCGATAATAAAATCAATGTACCTACTGTTGTTTACCTAGTCAATGGTACGGAACCCGCGCTCGTGCGCGAGTCCGACTCGCACTTGGCCGATTTTTTAGCCTCTTTACCACGTTGGCGTTTTCAAGTAATCCAGAGGCAAGTGGATTTGGGTGGTAGGTAAGACGTTCAATGTGTTGTTTTTTATGTTGTTTGCATTAAAAATATCGGGCTTATTAATTTAAATTAAATATGACGTATATTTTAAGTTGGACAAAGTGACATATCTGTGCAAAATTCCATAAAAATTGGTCCAATAGTGGGGATTAGCCCGGACAAACGTGACACGAGATTTTTATACATACAGATGACTTTTTTTAATTTTTCTCTGGGAAACGCTTTTACGCATCCCGCCGACGAGGCCGGAGGCGTGTGGGAGCTCTCGGCCTGGAGTGAACGACCCAGAATACCAACTAAAACCAGCGGTGCCCTCATCGTCATAGCGGGGCGCTACGGGGCCTACGGGATTGCTTTCGCATTCTACCGCTAGTATTAATTAAATAGTTGGTATATTACAACTTTGGAGGGGGGGGGGTTGAAAAACAATACGATATATCACAAGGAGGATGGGGGGCTAAATTGAGATATCACGCACGTGTATTTATTTTCAATTGGACGCGTGATTACTAAACGAAGAAACATCCTGTAACCGTGATGTAGGTCTGGAAAGTATCACAAATCACAGTGCTATAAAATGAAATGTATAATGCTATATATAAATATTCCAATGAAAATAATATGAAACTTTTGATTTACTTTGCACATGAAAATACACGTACATAATTATTATTATTACTCACTGGCACACCGGTCACTTGCTCGTACAAAAGACTCAGCTTGTGAACAGACATGTGGTACATCTTTGCATCCATCGTGAGGCATATCCTGCACACCTTGTACATGAAATTACATAACATTACATTACATAAAATTACATAACACAATATATATGTTTCTATAGTACACGCTAGGTGAACTGAGGTAGGGCACAGCAGGAAATTTCCTGCTAAAAAAATGGAGCAGTCCGACTGAGGTACTACCTCGACGACCACAGCTAAATAATACTGTTTTCAAGCAGTATTGTGTTCCTGTTCGTGAGTAAGGTGACCAGAGCTCCTGGGGGGATTGGGGGATAGGGTCGGCAATGCGCTTGTGATCCTTCTGGTGTTGCAGGCGTCTATAGGCTACGGTAGTCGATTACCAACAGGTAAGCCGTACTTGTTTGTTGTTTGTTTTCCGACGCCGCGTTGGCGCAGCGGTCATAGCACTGGATTGCGATTGGCTGTTGCGCGGGCGGTTGCGGGTTCGATCCCCGCACACGACAACATTTGTATTGGCCATACAGATGTTTGCCGTGGTCTGGGTGTTTGTGTAGTCCTTGTGGGTCTCCCCACCGTGCCTCGGAGAGCACGTAAGCCGGTCGGTCCCGGTTGTTATCATGTACAGTTGATAGCGATCGTTACTCATAGTAGGGAATATAGCCGCCAACCCGCATTGTAGCAGCGTGGTGGATATGTTCCCTATTATAAATAACGATCGCTATCAGGTGTCTATAATAACCACAGTCCACAGATGATAAAACTTGGGACCGGCAGATTAACGTACTCTGCGAGGCACGGTGGTGAGACCCACAAGGACAGACAGCCAAATTAGAAAGCAATATTTGTACAAATACAAATATCCAACCCGTGCGGAAATCAAACCCGCAAACCGTCAGTGTTTTAGAGGTCTACACGCACCACTACACTGTAGTGGATCTTACACCTATATATGTATGTTTATTGCAAATGTGTACAAGCATTGAGTTGCCTTGTGTGTGTATGTTGTAACGTATTTATGTTTCGTAAATAAAATAAAAATAATAAAATATAAACGAACTTACTCTTAATGTGGCAGGAGCGTCCAGGTCTTCAGATAAGTCCTGTAATTGTTTAATTTCACCATTAACTTATTTAATTTAACTTTTATCATCTACACTATAATATTATAAAGAGGAAAGATTTTTTTGTTTGTTTGTTTGTTTGTTTGTATTGAATAGGCTCCAAAACCCGACCGATTTTAATGATTTTTCACTAATAGAAAGCTAGATTATAAGGAAGTAACATAGGCTATATTTTATTTCTTAAAAACAGACATGTGCAAAAAAAACAGGTTATGTTCACCAAGGTGTAAAAAATCGTCTCAAATATTTAATTTCTTCGCGTGCGCTACTTAAATGCTTAAAGATAAGACAAAATATGTACGACTGAATTATAGGGCTAAAAAGATCTACAAAAAAGTTCATAAAATAATTATTTTACCCGTGCGAAGCCGGGGCGGCCTGCTAGTTCAGTTATATATTTATATCAACGCGGCTTCAGATCAACAGTCGTCGGAGACAAAATACACCAATATCTTAGTTTTGAAGTGACAATCTCGTTAAGCGACCGCGAAAACTTAAAATGTTATAGAATTTTTCAAAATTTTTATTGTGGTAGGGCACAGCAGGGGATATCCTGCTCAAAATTTGGAGCAGCCCGACTGGGGAATAATCTCAGCTTTACAGAAGGTCACAGCTAAATAAAACAGCTCTCAAAAAGTGTTGTGTTCCTGTGTGAGTAAGGTATAAAGCTCACGTCAAGGTCAGGAGTAGGGTCGCAGGCGCCTATAGGCTTCGGTAACCGCTAATCATCAGGTGAGTTTTAATAATTGTGTTTGCTAGCAAACGAAAACAAAAACCGACTTTAGTTACATCGACAAGTAATACAACGTAATAAGACGAAAAATATTAACAAACACACTAGTCATCACTACGATTTTCGAAGGTTCCCTTCGATTTCTCTGGGATTCCATTGTGCTGTGTGGTTACGGCACTAAAGAATGTAGCCACCCCCTCTCTTCCCGTGGGTGGTCGTAAGAGGCGACTAAGGGATAGCACAGTTCCACTACCACCTTGGAACTTAAAAAGCCGACGGATGGCGGGATAACCATCCATGCTGGCTCTGAAATACACAGGCCGAAGACGGGCAGCAGCGTCTTCGGTGCGACAAAGCCAGCCCCGCGGTCACCAACACGACTGCCCAGCGTGGTGACTATGGGCAACACACACGAGTTCGCGTCATAATGTCGGGCGCGAACTTGTGGAGGCCTATGTCCAACAGTGGACTGTGATAGGCTGTAGTGGTGGTGGTTGTGGTGGTGGGATTCCATCATCAGATCCTGGTTTCCTTATCATGGTAACAAACTGGGGATATCTCCTTTCCAACAAAAAAAATAATTATTTAAATCGGTTCACATACGACGAAGTTATGTCCGAACATGAACAATGAACATGAATTGAGTAACCTCCTCGTTTTTTGAAGTAGGATAAAAAATTAATGAATAAATAATCTAGTAAATTTTCATTATTTAACGTTGTGTCCATTTTTTATAAGTATTTTTTAACGGTTCACAGGAAAGTGGACATAAGGTGCCAATCAAACCACCAATAGTAAATTCATGCAACGTTTCAATCCTTTATTGCAGTGTTCCGCAAAGGTCGAGGTCGTCAATTGTTGTGCCTCGGAAAAATAAACTTTACGTTTGTTGATTAATAATAAATATTGTTTCGATGATTAATAAATAAATGTTGAATTATGTTATTTAAAAAATGATTTTTTATTTGTAGTGTACCTCCAAAATATTTTCCTTTTCCTAAGGTGTACCTTGAACACAAAAAGTTTGCGGAACACTGCTTTATTGGACCATCATCAGGCATCTATAAATATTTAAAGAAAAAACTGTACAAACGTTGTTTAATTTATACAAAAGACAATTAAAACCAAACTATTATTCCTACCTTTACATGTAGCAGTCAATTGACATCTCTTCATTAAAATTCTTTTATTATGTGAAATTCTAATGCAATGCATTTGGACTAAAAAAGTATTAAGGAAGGTCCAATAAAGGATTGAAACGTTGCATGAATTTACTATTGGTGGTTTGATTGGCACCTTATGTCCACTTTCCTGTGAACCGTTAAAAAATAATCTAGTATTGATATATATCAGTCGTACTCACAACGAGAGGTAGTGGCAAAGCTCCATTTTTAATCCTCCTCAAGCCACATTTCGTTTCATAGAAGGCATCTTGTTGAAAATGTTCAGAACAGACGGCGCTGTGGAACAAATAAGATTATTAGCTAAAGAAAGTACCTAATACAAAAAAATTGCGTGCGCACAAAGTACACAATTCAGAAGTGAAACTTCTTTGGCAAACAAATTAAAAAAAAACAAATTGAAAAAAAAAACAAACAAAAAGCCAATTAAAAATCACAAAACAGCTGAATAGCGCCATCTATTACGCGCAGAAACAGACTTCGCAGAAATAGTCTTTTGAAACAAAGGGGGAGGGTTGTAGTTTGTAGATGTCACTCTAAGTTTTACAACCTGAAAACAATTTACATGAATATTATTTACTGTTCTTAATCTTATACTATTAAACGAGCAATTCTTGTATATATATATATACTAGATTCTGCGCGCGACTTCGTCGGCGTGGACTCCGCTCCTATTGGTCTTAGCGTGACGATACATAGCCTATAGCCTTCCTCGATAAATAGGCTATCTAACACTGAAAGAATTTTTCAAATCGGCCCAGTAGTTCCAGAGATTACCGCGTTCAAACAAACAAACAAACAAACAAACAAACAAACAAACAAACAAACAAACAAACTCTTCAGCTTTATATATTAGTATAGATATATATATATATTTTCTGAATCTCGGAATCGGCTCCAACGATTTTCGTGAAATTTAGTATGCAGGGGATTTCGGAGGCGAAAAATTGATCTAGCTAGGATTCATTTAAAAAAAATGTCGTTTTATCCCTGTTTTTAAGCAATGAAAAAATATCATTAGAATACGAAGTTTAATTTCACTACGCGTCAACATAGCTTTAATGGCGTAATTAGGACATCGGCGGGTGGCCGGGTGTCAAATCGTGTTGACCCGGGTTCGAATCTTAGTCTCCAGATAAATTTTTTTTCTTTTTTTTTTTAATTTCACTCGTGATTTATTATTTAAATAAAATTAAAATATAAAAATACCGAGAAAAAAAAACCAAAAAATAAAATGAAAATACCGAGCTAGGCTCGGTCACCCAGGTACTTAATTATTAATTGAAAATACAAAAAGGTGGTCACCCATCCAAGTACTGATCGTCATGAGGCTGCCGCATTACCGGTCGCTCAAACTTTACTCCTCATGCGCCTAAAGAAGTTTCACTTAAAAAATAACCGTGTTTGTTATGAAACAAAAATAATTGTGTTTGATCACAAAAGAACAAAAAAACCGACTGTATGTGTACAAATATTTGTTAGTGACCACGGTACACGACTTTTGGGCTGTCTCCACAAGCGAGCGTATCGCCGGCGATAATATCGTCGTGCCACCTATTTCTATACACTCTCTATGGAGCTGTCTCCACAAGCGAGCGTATCGCCGGCGATAATATCGTCGTGCCACCTATTTCTATACACTCTCTATGGAGCTGTCTCCACGAGCGAGCGTATCGCCGGCGATAATATCGTCGTGCCACCTATTTCTATACACTCTCTATGGAGCTGTCTCCACGAGCGAGCGTATCGCCGGCGATAATATCGTCGTGCCACCTATTTCTATACACTCTCTAGGGAGCTGTCTCCACGAGCGAGCGTATCGCCGGCGATACGCTCGCTCGTGGAGACAGCAATCTGTATGGAAATGTCTCCGCGAGCGAGCGTATCGCCGACGATACGCTCGCTCGTGGAGACAGCCCCTTTGTGATTATTTCGGATAACACACCCCATCACACTTGTTATTATCATTGAGATAGCTATCACTCATATTGAGGAAATTATCTGGAAACTCACAGTGGAGCAGTATAATAGACTTAGCTCCTATCTACTATTGAGAATACACCTTGACATAGCAATGGTACGTTTAACAGGCAGATTTATTTCACTAAGAAGTTATTTTATAAGTTTAAGTTGTTACCTTCTTTCCTTTGGCTCCCATTCAGTGAGACCGAGGGCTTCAATCCACGCACTCCTAACGTTCGCCTCTTTTGGAAACCTGTAAAACACATATAGTGTTGTATATAAATTTTCATACTAGACTAAGGCTTACAAAGCTTATATAGTAACACAGATAATAACATCTTTATAAATAGAAATGAATGGCTAAGCTCAAAACTCTAAGGCAAGTGGATGAGTTGCATGAATTTTTTTTTATAAGTTTTCTAATACTTTTAGAAGGTTCTAACATACAGAACTGACATTCTTACTTCAGGATTACTACCTGTTTTACCTGACCTACTGGTTTGAATTGAAACATTCTTCAATATTAGATAGGTATTACATTAGTAGTAAAACAATAAGAGTTAATTTTTATCTTTTAAACAGATAGGTGAAGATCATGCCTAGTTCGGGTCTTGGACTATAAGTTAATGCCGTGGAAAATGGATGAAAGGTTTGCTTTCAAGAAGTCATGCCCGAAAGCCTAATGATTTTGGATCTATTGGTTTGGTTGTGCATTAGAAAACTTCAGTCCTTGAAATCTTACAAAAATCCTTTATCCAAACTTAGTAGGTACATATAAAAACTGATGTATATATGCCAGCCAGAGCCAAGACTGCCCTAACCGCGGTTGTATCGGTCGCTCCACACACGACAGAATGACTCGAGTAATAAAATGAGTGGGGGCAGGCAAATATCGACAACAGTGCAGGTACCGACATACATGTCAGAATGTCTAGACTCTAGATTAACAAAATGAGTGAGGGTAGGTGAATATCGACAACAGCGCAGGTACCGACATATATACCTATGCAAAAAAGAATACAACACAATTATTTAAAAAATAAATAAAAACTATAATAATTTAATAATAAACTTACATATGAAATGTAATTCCATGACTTTTTGTCGTTCTTCTTGTATCATTTGTACAACTTTGTACACAACACCTCATATTTATGAAACAATACACATTAAATACACATAGGACTCAAAATAAAAATTATGTTGTTGCTCTTAGTCAAATTATGAAGTATTTACTACTTAAACATGACATGATTTGAGCTTGACACCAAAAAAAAACCTTTTATTTGTGGTATTCATTTAATATTAAATATTTTTAAACACATTTTATATTTATTAGAGCATATTAGCTTATTTTTAAGCGTGCATCTTGATTTAAAGTCTTACAGAAGTACAAATTAAAACTATGGTGTCTATGGTAGGTACTGCCAAAGGTACTGCCAAACTGCCAATGTCATGCACTATAAGCATAAAGTATAAAGTCTATAAACAGCACGTTCTTATATACAGGTCATGCAACTAAGCACAAAATAGTGAGAAGCAGAAGATTATCAGATTCTAGTACGATAGTGTCATAACTTTTCATTCGCGTCAACGTCACTGTATTTCACTGCCTCGAAGTATAGATACAAGGAATCCGAACGTAATGTTAAACGAATGGTCTCAATTTAGAGGACCAAATTTTAATTCTAATTTTGCCGGTAGAGCGTGCCATTTTTCAAAAAGTACGTGTTTAAATCCTTACGCGGGAAGTTTTGTTACTATTGACAGCTCTGGACTACTAATTAAAAAAAAATTGCGTGCATACAAAGTACACATGTCAGAAGTGAAACTTCTTTGCTAAATTTATTCAAAAAAAAACTAATTCATGAAAACAAATTTAAAATACATAAAAGAAACTAATTGTAAAAAAAAAAGTGTGTGTGTCATCTCCGACGCATGATTGGAGTTTACTTCTTCAGATCGACTGTCTAAATATGCACAAAAAATGCTTCATAGTCTAAGAAAAAGATTAATTCCATATCAAAATAGTAAATAAACGAATCAAATAACGCCATTTTCATTTATCGATGGCATTATTAAAAAAGCGTCGTAACAGATACTGTCGTAGACGTCGTAGGCCGTAGCCAATACTGTCGTAAACATCGTAGCAGATAGATGGCGCACAAAAACGTAACGAGGTCATTCGTTCAGTAGATATTACTCCTCATATTTTTACCCGACTGCCAAGGAAGGGTTATGTTTTTTGCGCGTATCTTGTATGTATGTATGTAATATTCTTAATTACCTCATATCTCTAGAATCGCTGAACGGATTTACATAATTGAGATATCGTTACATTTGTCTTAGCAGCTCAAGTGTTCTTAGATAGTTGACATTAAAAAAAAAAAAAAAACATGGACAAAAATTTTTAGAATACTATAATGGGTATCAAATTATAGGACTCAATACAAGGATTTCAAAAATGTAGATCATAATTATTATTACCCTAATAATAATAAAGAAATACAATAAGAAAGTTTAAAAAATGTTGACTGTGCTCTTTCCCACGCCTAAGGCAAGCAAGATGCGAGCCGAGCTTCTTTCTCGCCTCTTAGGCAACGTCCAACGGTCAATTTCGGGGTGTAGCCTTTCCCATAAAAAAGAATTATCAACTACGGACTACTCCGTAAAAAGTTATGCTCGGTCGAACATAAAAATGACGCTAAGTTTTAGTGGTTTCTGGTGGTTTACAACTTTACACGGCCTCATTTGGTGGGTTGGTAAAAACAAAGTTGGCAACACTGTAGTAGAAAGTAGATGCCACAGAGTACGTAGATGCAGTGTTGCCAACTTAGCAACTTTATAGCTAGATCTAGCTATTATTTGGTGACAGACAGCTACAATTTAGTAAAACTTGTAGCTAAATTTTTTAGCTACTTTTTCTAGCATCTTTTCATTTCATCATGAGACATGAGGCTATCGAGATTGGTAAAATAGGATATCGAGTTTCGAAAGAAAAAATTAAAAACAAACGTGAATCTATGGTCATGGATACTAAGGTAAGTACCTACGTTGGCCGGGAATACGGGAATCTCCTGTTTACTGCTACGCTGCGACAGAATACTTACTAAACCAAAATAGTACGTAATTACGTACATTCAATTGTGTTGTTTTGTTTTATCCATATTGCTATTGCTCGTTATTTTAATTAAATTTGAAAATGAATTTACCTTTGAAAAAGTAACTACAGAAGAAATAGTTAAATTTTCGGTTGAAGTACAAAAATTTTGAAATTCTTCTGGTAACAACATATACTAAGATTATAAGTACTCTTGCTTTAACTTGCCTATTTATTGCCACATTTTAATGCAAAGGTAGAGAGGTTATTCTCTCAAATGAATTTGGTTAGAAATAAGCAACGAAACCGAATGAGTTTGATAACTCTAAACTCAATCCTCTGCATTAGAGACTCCCTCAGGAAAAGTGGTAAATGCTGCCATAACTGTGTTCTGCCTAAAGATGTACTGCATAAAATGGGCACCGCTGAAAAATATTCAAAATCGAAAGATACTGAACCCCAGCCACATCTTCCTTTTTAATTGATTAATTTTTATTTTTTTTTCAATGTCTATACAATACATTTTAACTCACTTGTTAGAATTATAAAAATAAAAATTATTGTTAGAAATTTTATTTATTTAAGGTATAATGGCGATCGTATGCCAATTATAAAAGAAGAAGAAGAATAAGAACATTTAGCTACTTTTAGCAACTTTTTGGGGTAAAAAAAAGTAGCAATCTAGCAACATTTTAAGAATGTCTAGCAACTTGGTAAAGCTAACAGTTGGCAACAGTGCGTAGATGCGCTGTCAGCCGCTCTGGTCAGCCGGTGTTCGCTATAAAATGTACCTATTATTTTAGTGCCTAGTCCTAGTGGTATTTTTTTAAAAGGCCCTGTAAACGATCAAATAATTTGTCAAATTTGTTTTTTAAACTTCATGTTTGCATTTAACAAACACATCAAACAAGCTCGCACACGTTCAAAAAAATTGACAAATTATTTGATCGTTTACGGGCCCTATACCTAACTCTTTTCGAAAAGTACCTACAATTAGAAACAAGTTCTCAATTCTCTTTTGGTGTATTAAGGGCTTTGCCTAAACTCTATTAATATGCCTTCGTGTTCTATAAAACAGTGTAGTGCACGAAAAACTAAAAATCATCCAACATTGACTTTACATAGGTTAGTAACAATTTTTTCCATTTTTGTTGGTTACTTGGTTGTGGTACAGTGTTTTATTACAAAATAACATTTTAGAAGATAGTAAAAGATTATGCTAGGTACTGGTTTGCATTGGGTTTGAGGCTGTAAAGTTATAATTTTACACATCGAACCTTGACTTCTTTGTTTACAAATACCACAGATTAAGTATTAGTTAACAAATACAACGACAGACAATACAAGGACAGAACGACATCCATTCTGGTGTTGTCGTTCTGTATATATTATGATGCAAGCGGCGGAAGCTTGGAGAGTTTTGACTAGTTGTCAATTATCAAATACAGCGTCGGTATACCAAATTTCAGCTAGAGGATTTTATGTGTTTGGTCAATTTTAATCTAATAATCCTGAGCTATAAGTCACCACAGGAACAAAAGGCTACATGAGAGCAGTATAATTTAGCTGTGATCTTCTGTAAGGCCAAGATTGGGCCCAGGTGGGGTGCTCCAAATTTAGAGCAGGATATCTCGCTGTGCCCTACCGCAATAAACATTAAAATAAAGTACAAACCTGCCATCCAACTGGTGAGGACTGTTCTGCAGAACAACGTTGACCAACGTAGGCTCAGTGGAGGTAACGAAACCGAAGCCCCTCGACCAACTCGACTCGCTATTCTTCATCACGACTCAGTCGATTATGTCGCCATAGTGAGAGAAATACTGTTGCAGGTTTTCCTGCGACGTCTCCCATGATAGAACCACCAACGAACAGTTTTCTACAGAGAAATAATTATAAATGTTAGTTTAACTTGACAAGACAGTTTATTTCTATTATTTTTTTCTTAAAGAGAACTTTTAAGATGAAATGATGTGATATAATTTGTTATCAAATTAGGGCCTGTTTCACTGTTCAATGATAAAGTTTATCAGGCAAGTTAATAATAAGCTACCTGACACTATATTTAGGAGATAAAACTAGCCTCTTTTAGGGCTCCGTACCTAAAGGGTAAAAACAGGACCCTATTACTAAGACTTCGCTGTCCGTCCGTCCATCCATCCGTCTGTCCATCCGCCCGACCGTCTGTCACCAGTCCGTCCATCTGTCACCAGGCTGACGGCTCACCTGATGGTAAAACCGTAGCCTACAGACGCCTGCAACACCAGAAGCTAAAACCGATAACAATATTTTCATTTGAAGGATTGAATAAAAACATTCTAGTAATTTTTTTACATGGCAAAAATACATACTTTTTACAGATTGCCTACAAAAGAAATATTGAAAAAAAAATGGTTAGAAATAATTGGCTCTGAAAATTTAAAGCCCAGACTAAAATCTCTGTTTGTTTGCTCGATGCACTTTGACGAGACGTCGTTCAACAGAACTCTAAATCAAATAAGATTACGTGACGACGCAGTGCCATCATCTTCTCTGGTACGTGTACCTAGGACTGTTATTATATGTTTCTATTGTTGTGGACTGTGGAGGCTGTGGGCTAAAATGTATGTTATGGTCCGTCGACCGTTTATCGGCATAATTTTGTTACAAAAAAAAAAAAAAACCTTAACCTATTTAACTTCAAAATTAGACTGTTTATTGGCATCATTTTGTTACAAAAAAAAAACCCTTACCTATCTAACTTTAAAATTTATAATGTGACAGTAAATAACAAAAATGAAAAAAAAAACCTGCAACCTGAGAATTCACAAAAAGCTTTCTATTTATAAGTACTATTATACAGAAAAATATGAACGTCTAAATCGACGTACCATAATGTAGATTTTAGCCAATGTGTGAATTATAGGATACTATTACCATTGCATTTACGCTACTAATCTACGATACATTTTAACCAGCTAAAGATTCATTTATTAGTAATGAACAATGTCAAAAATTTACCTCACATTGGAAATAAAATAATAATAAGATTAACCGATTTACTTACATTTAAATACTAAAGTCCGGTCGCCGAAGAGAAATAAATTCGTATACCAACCTGTCATTTTTTGTCTTTGTCGCTCGCGTATAAACTTATTGCGGCTACGCTCACACAGATGAAGTGACCCCGTACTGTGTGAGCGCAACACGCAAGCGCAAAGCGAGACTTTATAAAGCTACATTCATAGATATGTTTTTAAATTATTGATTATTAATGATGCTTTATATACCCCTGAATAACCTTAATTTAACTATTTTGTTTCAGTTGAGCCAACATAAAGAATCTACTATGGAATTAACTTTGAACTCACAAACTAGTGCAAGTGTGATGGTAAGCTTTGAAACACTATTATATTACCTTCATTATCAACATCATCATCAAAGTTAGTCATATCCTTCCGCTGATACACATAAGCCTCTTTCTATGAACAAGGAAACAAGACAACCAATTCCCTCCTGTTCATCTAGTTTCAATCAGATAGCAGGGTTCCCCTTAGGGCCCCCAAATACTCCCCACTCGTCGGCTTCTTACAGGGTTGGAGCCCTTAGGTTTGCCAAAAAAAAAATGTCTAAAGATTTTACCTAGTCAATGGTACAGAACCCTTCTTGCGCGAGTCCGACTCGCACTTGGCCGGTTTTTTTTCACACAATTTATTATATCGTTAGAACAAGCTAGGTTTTTCGACCGATTAATCACTGTTTTCAACATAATAATTATGTAAACATCCCGTGACCAAAATCTTTGAGGTCGCAGTCCTCGACGGCTCGGCCGATTTTAATGAAGTTTTTGTTTTTACTTTGTCGTTATGAGAATAGGCCGTAGAGCATGTTTCATACCGCTAGGTGATTAGGGTGTCATTATTCAATTATTTTTTATTTACTCAGATTTTAACATCCATTCTCGAAAGCTATCTTTTGTCCATGAAGAGAGCCAGCCAGAGTGAATTATACATTTTCTCCTATAAGAAGCACAAAAATGTAAATTTGTTTCAGGTGTGCAGAATATGTCTCGCCGTGGATCTACATCTACACCCCATGAGGATGTCTAAATTGGAAAAAGCCTATGAAAACCTAACTGGAGTCATGGTAAAATATATGTAGTAGTTTTACTCTGTTTTTAAATTTACCTTTAAAAAATTAATTGAATTGAAAATACTTCACGCGATAGGGTTCCGTACCCAAAGGGTAAATACGGGACCCTATTACTAAGACTTCGTTGTCCGTCCGTCCGTCTGTCTGTCACCAGGCTGTATCTCAAGAACGGCGATAGCTAGACAGTTGAAATTTTCACAAATTATGTATTTTTGTTGCCGCTATAACAACAAATACTAAAAACAAAGTAAAAATAAATATTTAATGCGAAACGATTTAATTCCAACGCCATCTATCCAGAAACCAAGAAAACGTCGTCGATAGACTAATATAATAGCTTTCCAATAGCGGCATGGATTGATAGATAGATGGCGTATTTGACTAGTTTATTTTCCATTTTTATATGGTATTAATCTTTTTCTTATTTACTAGGTAAGTATTTTGTTTAATAACAATAAAATATAGCCTTTAGTTTAGTCAATGGCACGGAACCCTTAGTACGTGAGTCCGACCCACACTTGGCCGATTTTTATAATGTTCCTTAAAGTACAAGGATGGTTCTTACGGAGAGAGAAATTTTAAAAATTGCCTGAAAACGTCTAAAAACAACACTTTTCTATGTTCCCACACAAAAGATTCGTAATAATACTTAAGAAAGTCATTTTGAACTTTAATACCATACCATAAAGTTTAAGAGTTTGTGGAGGGGTTCCAGGAAGGAAAAGGAATCAACTGTTAGGCGGTACGAAGTTCGCCGGGTCAGCTAGTAAATTCCAGTCCTAGATCTTGCGCTATATAATATGTTTTATGTTATTGTTACAGTTATATAATGAAGATAATTTGCCACAGAAGCTGTGCACAGAATGTGCTAGAAGGTTACTGAATAGTGATAAATTACGAAGCAGAAGTCTAAGGGCGAATTCGTTGCTGCAAGAAATAGTTAAGAAGCAGAAGATTGTAAGTTTATAAATCTCTATCTCTAGGTATATATATAAAAATAAATCGCTGAATGTGTTGCTAAGCGCAAATCTCGAGAGTGGCTGAACCGATTTCGCAAATTCTTTTTACCCGACTGCCAAGGAAGGGTTATGTTTTTTTATAATATTCCTTGAAGTACGAGGATGGTTGTTACGGAGAGAAAAATTTCAAAAATTCCATGAAAAAGTCTAGAAACAACACTTTTCTATATTCCCATACAAAAGATTCGTAATAATACTTAAAAGTAAATTTGAACTTTAATACCATACCATAAAGTTTAAGTGTTAGAGGAGGGGTTCCGGGAAGGATAAGTATTTAAAAAACTGAATCGACTGTTAGGCGGTACGAAGTTCGCCGGGTCAGCTAGTCTCTATCTCTATATATATAAAAATGAATAGCTGAATGTGTTGCTAAGCGCAAATCTCGAGAGTGGCTGAACCGATTTTGCTAATTCTTTTTTAACCGACTTCCAAAAAAAGGAGGAGGTTCTCAATTCGACACGTATGTTTTTTTTTTTTTATGTATGTTAGCTCAGAACTTTTGACTGGGTTGACCGATTTCGATCGATTTTGTTTTAATTGAAAGGTGTTGCGTGTCATGTGGTCCCATTTTAATTTAATTGAGATCTGACAAGTACTTTTAGAGTTATCTATACTAATATATAAAGCTGAAGAGTTTGTTTGTTTGTTTGTTTGTTTGTTTGTTTGTTTGAACGCGGTAATCTATGGAACTACTGGGCCGATTTGAAAAATTCTTTCACTTTTAGATAGCCCATTTATCGAGGAAGGCTATAGGCTATGTATCGTCACGCTAAGACCAATAGGAGCGGAGTCCACGCCGACGAAGTCGCGCGCAGAAGCTAGTATCTAATAATGCGTATTTACGTGACTACTTTTTCGTCGACCTACGTTATATTATACCGCATAACTTTTTACTCGGTGTACCGATTTCGATGATTCTTACTTTAATCGAAAGCTAATACTTGTCTTGTAGTTTTGTTTAAATTAGATCGAAAACTGATTACAACTTTTTGAGTAATCTTTAATAGCGCGTATTTACTTGACTATTTTTTCGTCTTATTACGTTGTATTACTTGTCGATGTAATTGAAGTCGGTTTTTTTTCGTTTGCGAGCAGACACAATTATATTATAATAATGCATATTTACTTGTCCATTTTTTCGTCGACCGTTTTTGTATTACACATCATAACTTTTTATTGGGTGGACCGATTACGATGATTCTTTTGAGCTGGTGTTTGTCTCATAGTTTCTTTCATTCAATTTCATGGAGATCTGATGAGTAAATTTTTTTCGTTACTGCAGGCAACCTTAGGTACTAACTAAAATAATCTAACTAGAAACAACTAGTTTTAATTTTTTTTTACACTCAACGGCCCTGAATAGCACTGAGCTAAAACTCACAGACCACGTCAAACATCTGTATGGAAAATACAAATGAATCATATTTACAACAGCAACGCGTCTTCAAAGTAGTATTAATTTTTTGCAGATAACAGTGGAGAGTATCGCTGCAATTGACCGCGAGGACAACCAACTAGCTTCGGTTTTGAGTAGAAAGGTATTTGAACCCGACCACTATGATTCTCACATTATAGAATATAATGAAGCACAAGACGAACAAACGGACAAAATTCCCATACAGGAAATACAAGATATTAAAAGCGAGAAGAATGAAGAAATATTCGTTAATGAAATATACACCGAGAGTAATAATGATGTAATTAATGAAAACAATGATAATGATTTTGTTGTAACAAATTACTCGTCAGACGACAGTTTACCTTTAGAAACTCAGAGGAAGAAAGTCAAAAAGATTAAAACGAAAGAAAAAAAGAGAAAAAAGCTAGAAAAGATTCAGAACGAACCGAAGATAGATAGACGGAGAAAACCTTTCCTGAATGACGATTTGAATGAAACACTGTTTACTATAACTGACTTGACGTTTGAAGAACAAGTTGCAGAGATACACAAGAGGCAGGAGACATCAAACTATAAGAACTCTATGTACAAATGTACGGCTTGCTTCAAAGGATTTTTAGATAAAACGGCGTATAACGGACATATGACAAGACATACTAATGTAAGTTGATCTTAGATTTAGTTATATTAATAAGTTTATTTATTTATATATATAACTAGGTCGGCAAACAAGCGTACGGTTCACCTGATGGTAAGCGATTACCGTAGCCTATAGACGCCTGCAACACCAGAAGCATCGCAAGCGCGTTGCCGACCCTATCCCCAATCCCCCCAGGAGCTCTGGTCACCTTACTCACCAACAGGAACATAACAATGCTTGAAAACAGTATTATTCAGCTGTGGTTCTTAATTCGTCTATATTTTTTCTATTTATGTTATCTCATAACTTATCACTGAATGCACGATTTTGATGATTCTTCTTTTAATTGAAAGCTGGTGCTGTCACGTGGTTCCATTTAAAGATCGATATCTGACGAGTACTATTTGAGCTATCTCTAATAATGCGTAACAGATTATACCTGTATTTAAAGGAAATATTCAGAAAATTTCAATATACAATAATTTGCACTAAAAAATACTCTTGATATTTGGGTATGGGAGATGGAGAGGTCACAGAGTTGCTAAATACATGAAGCGACCCCTAATCAACTAAATCAAAGGGATATTACATTCGAGGGAGCACAATTTTATAATAAATTACCACGTCTAATGAAAGATGTTAGCTCAGTTAATGAATTTAAATCTCAGCTTTCACAATATATTCTCAAAGAAACCATTTAAAATATTCATTAACTGAGCACTAGTATTTATAGGACGACGTTATGTATTTTTTACTTTTGTTACTATGTTGTTCTCATGTAATGTAAGTGACATTGTCTTTTTAACCGACTTCAAAAAAGGAGGAGGTTACTCAATTCGACCGTGTATATTATATGTTTTTTTTATATATGTTCGGCGATAACTTCGTCGTTTATGAAACGATTTTGATAATTCTATTTTTGTTGGAAAGGGGATATCCCAACTTAGGTAGCATGATAAGGAAACCAGGATCTTATGATGGGATCCCAGTGAAATCGAGGGAAACCTTCGAAAATCGTAGTGACGAGTAGTGCGTTTGTTAATTTATTTATTATTTATTACTTGCCGATGCAATTGAAAGTTTTTTTTTTCGTTTGCTAGCAAACACAATTATCTATACTAATATTATAAAGAGGTAAAGTTTATAACTTTGTTTGTATATACGGGGTAATCTTCGCAAATACTGATCCGATCATGAAAATTTTTTCACTCACAGAAAGCTACACTATTCAGGAGTGATATAGGCTATATTTTATTGTAATTGAACGTAAAATTCAGTGAAAATAATAGTAGGTGTTACGAATCGCGCCATCTCTTGACGAACTGTAGGTACCAACTAAATAAACATCGATGCAAAATAGCAGCGGACGGCGCGCCCAACGACTGTGTTCACGACGTTTACCAAAGTATACTTCATTTAAAAATTCGTTATTATTCTGTAATAGTTAAATTTAAAAAACTTGAAACATATCAAATTACTGTAAAAATCTTTTAACGCCCAACGAAGTGGGCACAGGTCGGCTAGTTTGACAGTAAAGTTCTTTAACGTTAAGCTTAATCGTTGTCGAGCAGCAGTGCGGCGAGTACGAGTGCGACATCTGCAAGACGCACTTCAAGCACCCGCACGCGCTGCGCAAGCACGTCACGGCGCACCACACGCAGCGCTTCAGCTGCAACCGCTGCGTCTACGTCACCACGCACAGGTTATTTTAACATTACAAACAGACGCTACAATTTTATTTATTTGTATAGATATCAAATTTAGTGTCACGATGTATGTTCGCGATAAACTCCGAAACTACTGAACGAATTTTTATTATCTAAGCATCTGTAATTTGGTCCAACTTGGTAGATAGGGTAGTTTAATGTCTATCATTGATATCAACATTTGTTATTGCAAATTAAATGTTTATTATATACGACTTTAGTGTGTATTTATCGGTTAGTTCTGTAAAATCCTAATAGAAGGCGGTTTGGCATCTAAGTTGCAAATATATCCGGTAGATGGCGCCGTATTTCAATTTCTAGATTATAGATGGCGCGTTTGAATATAGAATTTAAATATATTTTCATGCTTATAATATATTTCACCAATCATGTCACGAACAGTTTGGGTTCACATATTTTTTCATCTGAATTATAGTGTTTGTTTGTACACAATAATACTAAACTATACTAATAAAACTAAAATTAAGAAATTATTTGTTTAGATTAATTAATTACATTGGTGTTTCCATTAACTGTGTAATAGTAATATAAAAGTAATGTTACTGTCCTTGCTGTAAACTCTAATCCTTATATGTTCTTAGTGAGACATAAAGGGGACAATTTGTATCTATTTTTCTGTTTTATACTACGCTGTTATTCTTGTAATTGTTTCTGTACCGTTCTCCAAATAAATAAATAAATAATAAATACACAGTGACGCGTGTCTGGGTCAGCTAGTATAAATATAAATATCTAATAGTATCCGTGCTTACGCGTACATTGGATGGTTTATGCAGAAGTAACTAAACTTCCTAATTTACTTTATTAATTTACGATGTCTGGACGCGATTTCATTAGGCAACCTATCCGATATATCACTTTAAATCACTTTATTAAGTAAATTTATAAGGTTACCAATTTATGAATTGACTTTAGGTACTCAATGTATTAGGTAAGTGTAGGAAGTTAATTTGGGAACGTACGAAGAAGTTAGTTTTTTTATTGTTGTCAACAGGCAGACGGCGAGACTGCACGAGAGGTGGCACAAGGGCACCACGTATCAGTGTCCTCACTGTCAAGATCAGTTTGTGTAAGTTATTTCTATACTCATTGCACGCCTCCAAGGAGGCAGTGTGCTTTATTCTCACGAAATGAAAAGTACGGGAACCGCTTACTCTTACACCTCTATTTTTATAACAATGCATTAATCTATACTAATATTATAAAGAGGAAATATTTGTATTTTTGTGTGTGTTTGTAATGAATAAACTCAAACACTACTGGACTGATTTAAAAAATTCTTGCACCATTTGAAAGCTCAGTTATCCCTGTGTAACATAAGCTACTTTTTATCCCGGGAAAATAATAGGTTCCCACGGGAAATTGTTTGCGCACACGGGTAAAAGCCGTTGAGAACAGCTAGTATACTATGAAATGCATACTGTTATGATAGTCGTCAAACTATTTTAATGTCATTTGAAGTATTTTTAGGGTTCCGTACCCAAAGGGTAAAAACGGAACCCTATTACTAAGACTTCGCTGTCCGTCCGTCCGTCCGTCTATCTGTCCGTCCGTTTGTCCGTCCATCCGTCTGTCACCAGGCTGTATCTCGAGAACGGCTATAGCTAGACAGTTGAAATTTTCACAGATTATGTATTTCTGTTGCCGCTATAACAACGAGTACTAAAAATAAAATAAAATAAATATTTAAGGGGGGCTCCCATACAGAAAACGCAATTTTTTACCTATTTTTGCTCGATATTTATATAATACATATATTTAAATATATATTACCTAGTCAATGGTACGGAACCCTTCGTGCGCGAGTCCGACTCGCACTTGGCCGGTTTTTTTTTAAATACTAGTACTATTGTAAAAATAATCGATTAAATAAATAGTTTCGTAAATTTAAAAGCGTAAAATGACAAAAATGGTTAAGGAAAAGAGGCAACAAAAATGTTTTTGATCGTAAAGCACTCTTTAATGCTTCGCATTGTGAATCAGGCTGTATCTCGAGAACGGCTATAGCTAGACAGTTGAAATTTTCACAGGTTATGTATATTCTATTTTTTTATAAGTGTCCCAATCGGTAAACAAATATGGCGTACTTACGACCATAGACAATTAGAGTAATGCTAGAGTAATGTGTAGTTTAGTGAAGTGACACAAAGAATAAATGAATGAACAATATTAATAAGCCATAAATAAGTAAAATTCATTTTACATAAAAATATTTAACGATACCATATTGCTGAAATTATTTCAAAAACTGATAATATATTGAATAATTTTGTTAATAATTATAGTAAAGGTACGGAATAAAAAAAAATTGGACTGACTGGAATAGATAAATAAAATATTGTCACTGGTTTATTCATGAAAACATTAAAGGAAAATATTTGAATACAAAAAAAAAAAAAAACGCCAATAAGGTACTTTATTTTCTAATCACTGTCTTTTAAATACTTTATTTTCTAATACTTCCTAATGAATCGCAGGACTCTTCAGAGGCGTGGATATAGAAACCTGGGCCGTCTGATGCAGCATCCATAATTCCGTCAAGCTGCATCATTTTATTTTCTTCTTTTATGCATATCAATACTTTTCCTACACGACACCGCACTTATTTCATTTAAGCCTTCTTATAAGAGCTTGACTTCTGCCATTTTAAAACTTTTATTATTTTTGCCTATGTAACATTTTACTTGTGCCCATATGAATTCTATAAGGTTTAATTCGCAATGGTAGGGCGGAAGACGTATGTGATAATAATATGATGATTTAATATATTTTTATGCATAATTGTAAACAAATATTAACATTCTGCACTCCTCCATATAAAAAACTATAAGTGTACGATATTTTATACTCCTCCGTCCGTGCAATTTTCGTAAAAAGTGGTACAAAGTTTTTGCTTCACGTATTAATATACAGATTCTGATGCTCTTTACCATTAAAATTCAACAAATAAGATACTAACAATAAAGAAAACAAAGTAGGCGTAATATTTTTTTAATCTTAGAAAAGTAACCTTAATTTTTAGCATGGAAAAGATAAACACGCGCCTGAGAAGATACCGATTTACTTATATATTAAATTAAATAATATATATTTTTAACTTCAGTTAAATTTTACATTATCAATTCATAAATAAAATACAAATACGTAATATTATTTGTTTATTGTTAGAAATTATGTTAGATTTTACAAAAACTAACAAAAACTAGAGGTATTTATAGTAGGAACTAGAGATGCGCTGAGCACTCGGTTTGTGCTCGGTACTCGACGTAATTAGGCTTTTTTCAGTACTTGGTACGTGGCCGAATAACTCGATTCCAGTGACCGAGTATTTGGTAGGTAATTAGGTAATAATCTGTTCCTTTTCTCCTCGTAGACATTACCCGCTTCTGAAAATAAGCGCTCGATATACACAGTGCTTGCAGGTGCACATAAGAACACACGTGTTAAATGTGCCAAGAGTGTATATCTTGTTTTATGTCCTGCCCACCACTCGAATGGACTCAGGTCTCGCGGCAACAAACTCTTGCTTACATAAGCGACCTAACTCTTGTGCGATGGGGCTAGAAAGGAAACGTATACGTTGTTGTTTTTAGGAACTAGAAACAACAACGTATAAACTGAGTCAAACCGAATTACTCGGTAGAGTAACTCGGTACCTACTCGGTTACTCGGTAATCTTGTACTCGGCGCATCTCTAATAGGAACTAATGTGATACAAAGTATAAAAAACAATATGTCACACAATATCGTTATGCGCACTCGCTTTAACATCTAAACAAAAGGACTGATAACATTGTTTTTGCCAGTGCTATGTGCTATACCTTTATATTAAATTCAAATTCAAATTCAAATTCAAAATCATTTATTTCGTCATAAGGTGCATGTCACACACTTAACGAAAGTCAAAAAATAAAATAATATCATTTATATAAACTAAACAAAAATAACAAAAGTTAAGGCAGCAAAAAATCAAACAATAAAAAATAAAATTTATATCTTAACACTAGGTACATTACAAGCTTACTTAATGTACCCAGTGTTATAAGCAGCCTTAACTTAGTCAAAATATTAAGTTATAATGTCTCGGTAGACATTACCTACCTACTTTATCCTCGGCTTTATTAAATGTTACAATAAATAACAATTTCCCTAATGTAGGCCGAGAGAAAAAAAGCCGGAGGAAAAAAAACTCTCGGTACTCTTTTTAAAAAAATGCAGTCAGATACAAGATAAAAACGCAGTAGTGGACCATGAAATAATCAGGACAAACACGAGACAGCCAATCGTGCGTGCCGAGACCACCACATGCCACCTGCTCACAATATATGTAACGATCTATTTACAGCGGGTCATAGACATAGCCTGGTCGAGCTTTATTCAATCCCATGCCTTTTTATCATTGAGATAATCATTAATGGTATAGTAGGCTTTACTACATAAAACTCGCTTAATAACTTTTTTAAACTTCAAAAAAGGCAGAAATTATATGGGATAGAGTTAAAAAATGTTCAGGGTGAAAATGATATTTAGAAATATTCATAATATAAAATAAAACCTTTACAATAAACACTTTAATGTAAAAGATTGACATTTGTAATATTTTGTACGCATACTTTGCGCTCAACAAAAAAAAAAACAATATTTAGGTATAACAACTTACTAACAAATCGCTTTACTGTAACATTGTTTTGTCCTTTATTAACAAATTATAATTATAGTTCGTGAAAATTTAAAATATAGATAAAGAATACGGTCTTTTAAGCTATTGCATAGCTTCTTTCGCGGGCCTTGAGCGCGGGGACAATTTTGAGAATATCAGTAACGAAAAAACCTCACGCTCCCCACTCCGACGGGCACGGAGGTGTGGCTTGAAGGCCGTGCATCGTCTAACGTCGTTTCAGTTCGGCAGTCTTCGACACGGCGTTGTGTGCGTCGATTAGACGTCTGAGCTTCGACGCGAGTTTGCCGGCATTTATCAATGAATGCGTGATGAAATAAAAAATATGACCTACATGAATGGGATAGCACCGGCGTTAGTACTATTATCTAGTTGAGCGTATTACTCATTGATGCAAATATGATATTGCCTATAATGTTACTATTTCCGGATAAAATTTGGCATTTAATTTTTTTAATAAAAGAAAAAAATTTGTTTTCTTATCGGTCACCACGCTCAAAAAGTGTAACTTGAATTAATATCAAAGAAAATAAAATACTGCATAAATAAAATAAATAAATATTATAATTATTGCATAAGTTGATACAAAATGCTATGCAATAGCTTTACCGCGGCAGTCCCCGAGTGCCACACGTCTTTTTTTTTTATCACTCATTTTAATAATTCCTTATACTCATTCACCTCTAAAAATATAATGGCCACATCCCTATTTGCCTTATAAAAAAAGATATTAATATGTCATATTCAAAAATATTGATTATCTGTACTGTCAATATTCGTATTTTAGTAAATTTTGTGTGTTTAAAATGATAAATGAATATTTGTTTTTAGTGAAATAAATAGTAAACGGAGTTTTACAAATGTCCGTAAGCTAATATGTTGTGAAAGTGAGTGATAAATGCGGAAAAAACGTTAATTACGTGTTGAGAGCGGTTTGTTTACAAAAGGGACGGATTAAAAAAAATGGACTTTATTTCTGTTGCCGCTATAACAACAAGTACTAAAAATAAAATAAAATAAATATTTAAGGGGGCCTCCCATACATAAAACGCAATTTTTTACCTATTTTTGCTCGATATTTATATAATACATATATTTAAATATATATTACCTAGTCAATGGTACGGAACCCTTCGTGCGCGAGTCCGACTCGCACTTGGCCGGTTTTTTTTTTTTAAATACTAGTAGAGTCATTCCATGTCAAACCAACAAGGCACTCAACCTGACCCTTTCAGATTTGGCTGAAACTTTGTTTATTTATACTCTCTGACATCTTGAACTCAAATATAGTTTTCAAAAAATTTAATCCCTGATAGTTTTTTAGTAATAAATTTTTAAAAATCACAAAATCCGCGTTTTTTGACGTGCACTAAGATCTAAAATCTGCAATATCTTTGGTTCTATTACAGATAGAGAGCTGAATGATAGCTCATTTTAAAGAGGGTTTCATGGGCTTTAATGTGATATCCAATTTGAATACATCAATGTACAAAATATTTTTTGAGTGAAACTCAAAAATCGTTTTTGAAAAATCTTTGTGTTGGTGTTTTTTAATTTTTTTCAAATTTATATATGTTTTTATGTATAATTTTATGAGTACACTATAAAAATTTCAGAGTGGGACCATGATGGGATCGGGAGATATATTAAAAATACATCACTGAAGTATCACAATTTTTTTTATTTCAATTTAATGTTGAATAATTTAAGTTATGCAGGCCTAATTCTTATGTTTTAAATATAAAAATAATGTGTTTTAAATATATTACACATTATATTCATTGAAAAGTAATACAACGTGCAACGTAGGGAGACGAAAAAATATTCAAGTAATTACGCTATATCAACGATTACTCAAAAAGTTGTAATAAGATCTCGATGAAATTTAAATGTGACCACATGATAAGCATCAACTTTCGATTAAATCAAAAATCATCAAAATCGGTACAGCCAGTAAAAAGTTATACGTTATATACAACGCAGCTCGGCGAAAAAATAGTCAAGTAAAAACGTATTATTAGATATAACTCGAGATGTAATTCTTAGATCTCAAATAAATTTAAATTGGATCAAATGACACGATCCACCTATCTATTAAAACACTTGTTATCGAAATCGGTTCACCCAGTCAAGTTCTGAAGTAACATACATTAAAAAAAATACAATCGAACTGAGAACCTCCTCCTTTCTTGGAAGTCGGTTAAAAATAAATAAAAATCTTTGTATTTCATTTCCAAAGTTATGTTTTATATAGCCTATGTATCAGAACCAGGCTATTAGCACTAAAAATTTTGTGAAAGGTACTTCATTGATGTATTTTTAACATATCTCCCGATCCCATCATGGTCCCACTCTGAAATTTTTATGGTGTACTCACAAAATTATACATAAAAACATATATAAATTTGAAAAAAATTAAAAAACACCAACACAAAGATTTTTCAAAAACGATTTTTGAGTTTTACTCAAAAAATATTTTGTACATTAATGTTTTCAAGTTGGGTATCACATTAAAGCCCATTAAATCCTCTTTAAAGTGAGCTATTACTCAGCTCACTAGCACTAAAATAACCAAAGTTATTGAAGATTTTATATTTTAGTGCACGTCAAAAAACACGGATTTTGTGATTTTTAAAAATTTATAACTAAAAAACTATCAGGGATTAAATTTTTTGAAAACTATATTTGAGTTCAGGATGTCAGAGAGTATAAATAAACAAAGTTTCAGCCAAATCTGAAAGGGTCAGGTTGAAAACATTTTTTTATTGGTTGATTTGACGTGGAATGACTCAGTACTATTGTAAAAATAATCGATTAAATAAATAGTTTCGTAAATTAAAAAGCGTAAAATGACAAAAATGGTTAATAGGTAGGGATCCCTAGTACATTTTTTTAACCTGATCAGTATCAAGCTAATTTTTTGGGAGTGGCTACATTTTGATGAGGCGAACAAAAAGTTCCTCTTCGAAAACTCTCGATTGTGGTAGATAATAGAGTTAGCAGGAGATAGAGCAGCAGTGAGCGTAGGACCGGGATAACGTACCACGCAATTTGTAGGACATTATTACTATTAAATTATATAGATATTAACTAACTAAAAGCAAAAAAAAAAATCAGAAAAAAAATAATTTTTGATGACCTTACGAGGTCATCAAGTTGATGACCTCGTAAGGTCATCAAAAATTATTACTAACCAGCTGATTTTTTATTCATTTAGTTAGTGATTATCTATATAATTTAATAGTAATAATGTCCTACAAATTGCGTGGTACGTTATCCCGGTCCTACGCTCACTGCTGCTCTACCCCCTACTATCTCTGTTAGCTACCACAATCGAGAGTTTTCGAAGAGGAATTTTTTGTTCGCCTCATCAAAATGTAGCCACTCCCAAAAAATTAGCTTGATACTGATCAGGTGAAAAAAATGTACTAGGGATCCCTAACTATAAGGAAAAGAGGCAACAAAAATGTTTTTGATCGTAAAGCACACTTTAATGCTTCGCATTGTGAATCGTGCAATATTTGTTTCAAATTAATTGAATAATGTTTAGCGGTGGATTGTGGGCGGAGGTGGGACATTTCATCACTAATTTTGATAATGTTCAATAATTTCGCTTGTTATTCTTGTTTTTCTTTTCATTATCTTTAAGCTAGTAATTCAATTGTTAACTATAGGAAAACTAAGCTATAAATTGTATTGTTATGAGTGGTAAACTCAATAATTAATTATGTAGTAAATACAGCTAGGAGGCGTGCACTTTTTATTTTTTATTATACAACTATTGTGACAAAAAGCATTTGATCCGCTTAAGGTAAGCGGTTACCGCGACTTATAGATGATATGAGTTTCTAAACTCTCACGGTCAGCATAGATATTTTTGATTTTACGGGACTCAACGGGAGTCACCCACGACCACGGCGACTGCAACGTGGCTGAAATATCGGTAGTTTCAAAATAATCTTCGCAGTAAGGCCCGTAGAATCAAAAACGTATGGATGTCTGTAACACCGGCACTCTAGACCATACAGATGTCGATTATTGAGGACTCACTAGTAAATAATCTTGCTTAAAATGTGAAGCAGCTCGTACGAACAAGTACCTCACCATTAGAGGAGGTCACAGCTAACTAACACTGCTCTCAGCGTGTTGTGTTCCCGTGGTTTCCCGCGGATCAGAGCGTCCGATGTTAAAGGTATTCATAGGCTGCCGTAAGTTTGTTTTGATTCAGCCTGTCATATCCCACTGTTGGGCATAGGCCTCTTCCCCATGTAAGGAGAAGGATCGGACCTTAATCCACCACGCTGCTCCAATGCGGGTTGGCGGATATATTCCCTAATATGAGTAACGATCGTTATCAGGTGTACATGATAACAACCGGGACCGACGGCTTAACGTGCTCTCCGAGGCACGGTGGGGAGACCCACAAAGACTGCACAAACACCCAGACCACGGCAAACATTTGTATGACCAATACAAATGTTGTCGTGTGCGGGGATCGAACCCGCAACCGCCCGCGCAACAGTCAATCGCAATCCAGTGCTGTGACCGCTGCGCCAACGCGGCGGAGTTTGTTTACCACCATAAACAAGTTTTCTTTCTTTCTTTCTTTCACCATAGTTGCATTTATAAAGATGTATAGTAGTAGTGATAGGTGTGTTTTCAGAAAGTTCACGACGTACATGGGTCATATTCGGATCAAGCATCCGTCAGACTTCGTGTGTGCGCTGTGCGGGTACTCCTTCGTGAGCGAGAAGGGCATCGAGCTGCACAAGAAACTCAAGCATCGCCTGCACGACGGACTGGTATGTTTTAGATCGGCCTATAGACGTGTACTGAAATAAGCGACCGACAAGGACATACACAAGGATCGGAAAAAAAATTGTAAAGAAGTTTTACTTCAAAAATAAAATCGAATTGAGAACTTCCTCCTTTCTTAGTAGTCGGTCAAAAAATATGTATGTATCACACCCAGACTCGGGCTTGGAATCTAATCCACAACGCGCGTAGCAGAAAGTACGGTCACTACAAACTGCGCCAACGAGATTGTCATTGCATAGTAAGTGTATAAAAAATTGCCTGCGTACAAAGTACACATGTCAGAAGTGAAACTTCTTTGGCAAACTAATAAAAAAAAAGTAATCGTTGACGCTGCAACTTACAATTATTGAAGTTTTTTAAAGTTTTTTGTTCGAGGTTTACCACGTCTATGACTAGATGGCGCTAGTAGTAGATTAAATCGCAGTGGCTAAATTATTTCTTGTTAGTATAAGATCACCATACATTAACCTCACGCGGTGTTCCTAGGCGGTCACCCATTCAAGTACTGAACGTCATGACGCTCCCGGGTTATCGGTCGATCAAATTTTACCCCTCATGCGCCTATAGAAGTTTCACTTCAATAATGTTCTCTGTTTCAGATCCCCGACGACGGCCCCCTCTGTGAGTTGTGCAACGTTAGGTTTGTCTCTCAAGAAGCGTACAGGAGACACTTGCACGTCTCCGCGAGGCATAACAGCAGCGACTCGTAAGTTCACACCTAAACTATTAAAAAAAAAAAAAAAAAATATCAGTAACTTCGTCTTACATTTTATTTCTTTTGTACAAATTCCTTTAATTTTGTCTGTTTGCTAACGTTATATCGCAGATAGTTATCTATCTATCTAAAGAGGAGGTTAACATGATAGAGGTTAGAGATAAGAGGTTGAGATAGAGGTTAACGTGCCTCTGATGTGATCATAGGCACGGATATTGAGCGCTCGGTGATTGACTGGAGATTGCTGTCCAAACCGTGCAGCACTCGCAAACAGCGCATAGTTTTTTCAGGACAAAAATAAAATTAAACTATGTATTTAATACTAACCAGCTTTGCACCGCGGTTTCACTCGTGTTAATTTGAGGAAAACTGGCCATAGCCTTCCTTGGTAAATTGGCTATCCAACACAAAAATAATTTTTCAATTTAAACAAGTAGTTCCTCAGATTGGCGCGTATATACAAACAAACAAACATTTCTGCGTTATAATATCAATACATATTTGCTCGCAAAATTGTTGTATTTAATAAAAATCGTTTGTTAATTTTATATCTATCTGAGCGGTAGGTACTCGCGCGCTAAACACGGTATTCTCTGCGAATTTTAGATTTCACGGGAATTTCGGGATAGAAAGTAGCCTATATATTGCTCCACAACCTCCTCTATCTTTTAGTGAAAGTCCCATAAAAATCGGTTCAGTCGTTCTGTAAACAGAAATGGACCAACATAAAGACAAAGTTTTCTTAAAATAATTTGTTTGTGTTTTAGTATTTTGTGAATAATAAAATGCACTTGATAAAACACTTATTTTGATGCCACAGACAGACACGATCACGATCACGATTCAGCCTGTAATATCCCACTGTTGGGCATAGGCCTCTTCCCCATGTAGGGGAAGACACTTCAATTTAATTTTTGTGCATAGATTAAATATCTATATATTGTGTGCCTTACCTCAATATATGGTGTTATGTAAATAGGGATTCGAAGGAATCAAACAAATCGAGAAAACGCACTCGTGCAGTCAGAGAGAAGAAGCAAGACGCTGAAAACACCGATGATGACGAAAGAAAGAAGTTATATCCCAGTCAGATGAGGAAAGCCGAAGGACCCATACCTTGTGAACAGGTAATTGTTAAACCTCTTAATTTCGATCTCATGGGAATGTCGGAATATAATATATTAAATGAATAACCTATGTGTTAGTTCAGGATCTCCGGCTATTTACATACTTAATTCCATCCACCCTCACAAACATTTTCTCTCTTCTACTCTTTCAAGCTTTATCTATACTAATATTATCTATACTAATATTATAAAGAGGTAAAGTTTATAACTTTGTTTATATATCGGGGGTAATCTTCGCAAATACTGATCCGATCATGAAAATTCTTTCACTAACAAAAAGCTACACTATTTAGGAGTGACATAGGCTATATTTTATTGTAATTGTACAAAAAAATTCAGTAAATAAGAAAAATATTAAAATATATTATCAAAATGACAGAGAAACTAACGCCATCTATCGCTATTTATTAGTCTATTTTATTTTGTCTTATTTTACACTACCGACGACGAAGTTTTTTCGCTTTTTGATAGATGGCGTTGGAGCAACATTTTATTTATAATTATTTGGTTCTGTAATTTAAAATAATAAATACACGATATTATTACGATTTTATACGTCGAATTCTAAACAATGAACCTAATAAAACAGTACTAAGAACTACACAACATAATTGCATCACAAAGATAATTAACGCCCAACGAAGTGGGCGCGGGTCGGCTAGTATTACATAAAATTGTACAATGCAGCTAAATGATGCGTTTGATTAATCCATAATTTTGTTTTCTTTTTAAGAGTTAATTAAAATAAAATCTTATTAAAAAAAAATTGGTATCTGCACATTACGGTCTTCACTGTGTCTTAGATATACGAAACTGGCTATGACCGGAAGAGAGAAAGAAAATGTGCGCTCGCCATGTAAAGGATGGGTGTTGAGAAATTAAGAGCTGATGTTGATAGTTCACCGGTCAGATTTATTATCCTCTAAATACATGAGATATTGTAACTTAAATACTAAGACATACATAATAGTTATATGTATTTATCACTACACTACACCTCTCTCTCTTGCTCCGTACGCCTCGCCCGATCACACTTTTCGTAACGCTCTCGTCACGCATTCGCCAGTTTACTCCCCACAAGGCAAGCGTGCGTAAATAAGTTTTACTTTAACGGTATGAATTTATTATATTCAAGGAATCTTAGCTCTCTATTTCTGCATCACAAGTGTGTAGCGGCGAAACATTTGAAGCCTACTGAGTGACGTAAGACTACTAAGTCTTTAAAATAAACATTTATATAATTTTCCTCCAAGTCCAAAATCTAAATATCAAAATATTTCTACGGAACATTTAATATACGTTCAGTGTGGCCTCCAACTGGAAGATTCCCGAGCATACCATGGCCACTTCCGTCGAATGCACCCGGACAAGAACCGAACCAACTACCCCTCGATGAAGTCGCCCTGCATGTGCGAAGTGTGCGGACGAATGTTCCAAGTGAGTATCAATCATGTTATGTCATGTCATGTTATGTAATACTATGTTATGTTGTCATGCTGTAAGAACTCATAATCAGTGATAAGACTGCCTTTAGACTTTGCTAATTTTTAATCGACTTTAAAAAAAGTGGTAGTGTGTGTGTTTCTTCATAACTTTGTACTGCCTTGACCGATTTCGAAAAATAATATTTTATTTCAGTTGGATATTCTATTCTCTCTTAATTCTCATTCGAAAAATTTCCATATATTTACTCATTGGTGGATTAATATCGCTTGAAATAAGAGCACACTTCCTGCAAACATTTAGTACTGATAAAAAAAGATTGTGTGTCAGCTCCGACGCACGACTGGCTAATATAGTCTAAATAGGCACAAAAAAGGCTTACTAGTCTAAGAAAAAGATTAATATCATATTAAATGGTAAATAAACTAATCAAATAACGCCATCTATCGATCTATCGATGCCGCTATTATACTCGGCGCGGCGAACCTTGATCCCTATGACACTGACAGCTAATGTCACCATATAACATTGTAGTGGCGTCACCATTAAATTGGGATCATATTGGGGACGTTTAAAAATGCCATTTATAAATTTTACGTAGCTTTATACCATTAGTAATGATATTCCGTTGATATTTTTAACAATTCTTAACATTTACAAGAAGTTATCTCAATCTGAATTTATGTTTACGTCCTGCAAAACTTACGTCGTGTGACGGTTATCGACTAGGGCGGCAAGTATCGATAAAAAATGTCGGTAATGGAAACGAATGCACATTTTTTTTTCATACTCACATTTTAGATCATATATTATGGAATGGAACAGAATATTACGATCATACCATTCATACATACACACATGATTATATTATACCCAAGAAAATTAAAAAATAACAGCTATAGGACAAAATGAAATGAAACAAAATCCGTTAGGATTTATACTAGGATTTATACCTGAAACTGTTGGAATGTTAAGAGGGGGAAATTTCGAACGACCCGAAATTTATACTACACTTATAGGCGCATGATTGAATATACAGCATTATAATCTCGTCATAATCTCATTTACAGCGTAATAGCTCCTAAACTATAAATGCTACGGGAAAGAGTTTCCAATAAAATTTATAGGAAATTTCATGCTCTACGATTTAGTTACCACTATTTTTAATTTATCATTGACCATTAATTAAATATTTAGCAAAAACCATATTGAGAAAACTTTGGAGCGCTATAATTAACAACCTATGTGTTAAATAAAAAAAGTTTCAAATAAAAAGATGGCAAATATTATAATCTACAATAATGATCTGAACACTTTTTGTTGTACGATGCGCGGTTCGCGAGATATTCGATAAAACGCGTTTTCCAAGATGGCCGCAGATGCAGGCCTGGCACTGCCGCGCCAACTTGGATTTACATTGAGGGGAAACCCCTGAACATATTCCAAAAAAAAAAAAAATACCAGGTCTACTACATTGCAAAAAAAAACTCCCCGGCGCTTGGGCTAATACAACAACAACATAATGGACATTAAAAATGCACATTATAATATTTTTTAAAACATGTTTACCAACGTGGCTGAATGTAAGCCACGCCTTTGTCTTTAAAAAAAAATTATCGACAAGACCAAAGACACGACCCATCACTAACACGAACTATCATAGGGATCAAGGTTCGCCGCGCCGAGTATAGAAAACGTCGTCGTCTATCGACGACGTTTTCTTAGTTTCCGATAGATGGCGTTGGAGCAACTTCGTTCAATAGATTTTACACCTCATATTTTTTTCATACCGGGTGCCTTATATGAAAATCGAATTTTAAGTAGTGATGGCGTACAACCCTTGCGTTCCCTCAGGTGGCCGGAGGAAATGAAAGGCAGGATGGATTGTTCACCACGATTTTATTTTTGCCTTCAACCATACTAGTGTACAGAATTCGATACAACTATAGCGTGATTTAATTGACACCTAATGCTATCTAGTGGCAGCAAACACAAAACTTAAATAATTGTAAGTTACGTGAACAAGTTAGTAGTTAACTCAAAAAAAAGGTTGTTTATGTGTTCGGACATCTGGAAGCTTGTGAATGCTGTTTACCATCTCTAGGAATGCAATACACTAGATTGTATGTGACGCCATCACCAATGGTCAAGTTTCCTTTTAAATACTTCGATGTGGATAGACCACCATATCCAGATGCCCCGCTAAGTTAACTAATTTCCTGGCTGATACACTCGGTCATCTAACCGTATTTGTGCGCTATGTCCAGAGCTACGCGCTGTTGAAGGACCACCGCTGGACGCACACCGGCGAGCGACCTTTCGCGTGCGATGCATGCGGGAAGCGGTTCCGCATGCGGCAGCGGCTCGTGGCGCACCGCCGCGTGCACGCGCCGCGCAGGCAGTACGCGTGCGCGCTCTGCGGGAAGGCGTTCAGCACGCACAGCAACCGACAGCGACACATGTTCGTGAGTGTGACACACGTGCACGCGCCGCGCAGGCAGTACGCGTGCGCGCTCTGCGGGAAGGCGTTCAGCACGCACAGCAACCGACAGCGACACATGTTCGTGAGTGTGACACACGTGCACGCGCCGCGCAGGCAGTACGCGTGCGCGCTCTGCGGGAAGGCGTTCAGCACGCACAGCAACCGACAGCGACACATGTTCGTGAGTGTGACACACGTGCACGCGCCGCGCAGGCAGTACGCGTGCGCGCTCTGCGGGAGGGCGTTCAGCACGCACGGCAACCGACAGCGACACATGTTCGTGAGTGTGACACACGTGCACGCGCCGCGCAGGCAGTACGCGTGCGCGCTCTGCGGGAAGGCGTTCAGCACGCACAGCAACCGACAGCGACACATGTTCGTGAGTGTAATATGTGACGCCATAACCAATCGTACGTAAAAATTATTGTCAGTCAACAGTTTTACAAAGTTTGTATTAATAGAAATATGTAGCAGACAAATGAACTAAAGAGTATGTTTTCATTTCAGATCCACACAGGGCTGAAGCCGTTCAAGTGCGAGATGTGCGGCAAGTGCTTCAAGCATGCGAGTGAGAAACGTGCCCATATAACATACGTGCACTTGAAGAAGCCCTGGCCGAAGAGGGCCAGGGGCAAGCGACGGGTGGACAGGCCCGTGAGTACCACACTATATACCATAAAATAAGACTTAGTAGCGTCTTCGGTGCGACAAAGCTAGCCTTGCCGTCGCCAACCCGCCTGCCCAGCGTGGTGACTGTGGTCAAAACACATGAGTTCATGCCATTTTTGCGCGAACTTGTCGAGATTGTAAAGTGGTACCCTGAGAGAGGAAAGAAAGCTGAGTAGATACTGACTATATTTCCAATAGATCATACATTAAATAAGTACAAAATTAGGTTACATAATAATAATAATAATAATAATAAAAACTCTTTATTGCACACCAAAGAAAATGAGCAAAATAAGTACAAAATTAGGTTACATAATAATAATAATAATAATAATAAAAACTCTTTATTGCACACCAAAGAAAATGAGCAAAAACACAAAAATAAAAACAGGAGATAAGTACAAAAGGCGGCCTTATCGCTAATGAGCGATCTCTTCCAGGCAACCTTTGGGCAGAGAAAATGGTATAAACAAATGTAGATGGTCTAGGTGTACAGTTTTATCAAAATACATACAATATATTTAAACCAATAAATAAATTAAAAAAAATAAATAAATAAAAAATAGAAAAATAAAAATAAAGAAGATGTACGTACATAGCATATGTATATAAATGCAAAGTTTTAATAGACATACATAAACGTATATACAAAATAACGAATTATTGTGAGCTTCAAAGCGAAGACTGGGGATAATATACGACTAGATAGAAGGATTACAACTGAAGGAAATAGTGCTTAAGAGACTTCTTAAAAATTGGAAGAGATTCAGCGCGTCTTATGGGCAAAGGTAGGGAGTTCCAAAGCCGAGCAGCTTGGACAGTAAATGATTTCGTATAGAACGTAGTGACGTGTGGAGGAATTTTAAGAAGTAAACTATCATCGGAGCGAAGGCTTCGCTCATGAGACTCGCCAAGATACTTAAAACGTTCTCGTAGGTAAGAAGGAGTAGCAGGATTAAATAATATGCAATATAACAAAGTAAGTATGTGAGTATTCCTGCGAAGGCGAATTGGGAGCCACTTGAGTTTTTTGCGAAAATCAGAGACGTGATCATATTTGCGTAAGCCAAATATGAAACGGATACATAAATTCTGAATGCGCTCAAGCTTATTAAGTTGCTCCTCAGTAATGTCAAGATAGGCAGTGTCAGCATAATCAAGTATAGGTAAGAGAAGGCTATGTGCAAGCGAAATCTTGGTGGAAGTAGGAAGAAAACTCTGTAGCCTGCGGAGTGATCCTACAGCAGAAAAAACTTTCCGACTTAATTCACACATCTGCGGACACCAAGAGAGATTTTGATCCAGTATAATACCCAAGTTAGTCACTTTATCGCTGTATGGAATTTCAACGCGATCAAAAATTATAGGAGGTAGTTGTGCTTTATTAATGCGAGAAATCAATTTTGAGCTTCCTATTATAATTGCTTGAGTTTTCCTTGGATTTACTGTTAAACCAAAGGATTTACTCCAATTAGCTACTCGTAATAAATCACCGTTGATAGTAGTAATAGCTCGTGGTAATTCTTCAACAGTACAGTGTGTGTAGATTTGGAGATCGTCAGCATATAGATGGTAGAGAGAAGATATAACTTTGCTGATAGAATTGATGAAGATAGAAAATAAGAGAGGGGAAAGCACGCCACCTTGCGGTACGCCAGCACTGACCGCAGTCCAATTAGAAAAGGAGTCGTTAACCCTGACTCGTTGCCGGCGACCTTGCAAGTAATTTTGAAACCACTCAGTCACCTCAGGAGATATGTTAAGAGTATACAAAGTGTCGGACAGTAAGTCAAAGTCCACGGTATTAAATGCATTAGTAAAATCCAACAACGTCAACACCGTGACTCTTTGGTTGTCCATATTAGACCGGATATCATCAGTGATCTTAATTAACGCAGTAGTCGTACTATGTCCAGGACGAAAACCGGATTGGAAGGGATTAAGGAGATTATGACTTAGAAGGAAACGGCTAAGCTGTTGATGTACAAGACGCTCAAGAGCTTTGGAAAGAAATGGAAGGATGGAAATGGGACGATATTCAGATAAAGAACATGGCTTACTTTTTTTAGGTAGAGGAATAATGTCAGCATCTTTCCACACTGACGGAAAGGAGTTAGTGGAGATGGAAGAATTAAAAATAAATGTGATAACTGGACATAGAATATCAATTAGAGGGATAATCATGTTACGACTAATGCTGTCCGATCCAGCCGAATTAGATTTAATTGCGAGAATGGTACTCTTAACATCACTTTCGGAAAACTGGCTAAAGAAGAAAGTAGGAACATCAGGAGTTATCGTCGTAGAAAGCTGATTTTTTGTACATAACTTAGTTGCGTCATCTATGACAGCAGAAGAAGAAAAGTGGAGGTTCAAAGAATTGAGATCTAAATGTTGAGAACTAATTTGACGGGATTTGCCAACTCCAAGTGATCTTAGAAAATTCCAGACTTTACCGGAATCTTTCAATGAGACAGATTTGTAGATATAGCGTCGCTTTTCATCTCTACACAGTCTATTGCAGCGATTTCGAGCCTTCACATATTTTTCCCTATTAACATCACTGGAATCCATCCTGTACTTCGCCTTAGCACGATTCTTTTTGTTCTGTAATTCTTTAATCTCAGATGTAATCCATGGCGCCGGAAGATGTTTTATTTTTACAGGACGAATAGGCGCATGAACATCAAATAGCTGGGTTAATAATGTGTTAAAAACTATTGCTTGCTCATTAACTGTACTCGCATTATAAACCCCAGACCAGTCAATTTTACTTGCATCCTCCCGTATTCGTTCCAGATTTATTCCACCAAAACTTCGCTGTAGAAGAATTCTTGATTTTATTTTAGGAGGACTAAGTTTATAAGATAAAAATAGGAGGTCGTGATAGGAGAAAGCGTTAGCAGTACATTGACCATGTTTAGTAACATGGTCAATTGAGGAAACAATAATTAAATCTAGAAGTGAAGGAGAGCAGTTAGGAACAATGTGAGTAGCAGACAAGGGTAAAATATGTAAATTAGCTGCATTAACAATAGTATTAAGACGGGTAGACCGGTGGTTGTTTTTAAGCAAGCAGGTGTTAAAATCACCCATGATCACCGCGTGTCTATATAAAGAAGCAGTATTTTGAAGTAATGTTTCAAAAGTAGTAAAATAGTCAACAGTGAGACATGGACTATAAAAAACACCGAGAAGTAGTTTGGTATGTGAGAAACTTACTTCAATAAAAAGATGTTCGGCGCTACCACCGGTCTGAGGTTGCGAGGTGTCAATAATATTATACGGAATTTGAGAACGAAGATAAATAGCAACCCCTCCACCCGACCGACCAATGCGGTCATTGCGGATCAGGTGGAATCCCGGTAAAGAGAACGAAGTGGAAGGTAAACAAGGCCTAAGCCAAGATTCGGAAACTAATATAGCATGAATATGGCTAACACTACTAAAGGTAGACAAGAAATCAGGATAATGTGCAGGAATACTCTGTGCATTAATGTGAACTGCATTGAAATTCTTTAAGCAACTAGAGAAATGAGAATTCAGACTGTCGCTTAAACAAGGAATATTTTGAAAACTATCGTCACTACAATTTTCCTCTGTTGATGATGATAAGGACATAAATTCATTACATTCACTTAAAAATGACATTGACTTGAAAAGTAGAAATAACTATCAAAAGTACGTATATAATATGTATGACTAAAAATTACAAAAATAAAATGAATTAAATATTTATAAAATACAATAAGAAAACAAACAAATAAAAAAAATACAAGTATAAATATATAAAATGAAATATTAATAAATAATAATAAAAAAAATTATAAATAATAATAATAAAATAAAAACAAAATATATATATATATAAATAAAAAAAGTTACTAAAAACCATTTAACTCACCCGCCAGCTGCAAAGATAGGAAAGCCATTTAATATTTACAATTAAAAAAGAAGAAAACGAAACAAAATATATATATATATATATATATATATATATATATATATATATATATATATATATATATATATAAATGATTAAAAAAAACAAAGGACAACATAAAAAAACATCGTAAATTTTTAACAATAAAACCTACCACAGTTACAAACTCGTATTATTGTCAATAACAAACTTGTCTTATAGGCCGTTATCACTGTTCAAAAATACTAACTTACATGTAGGTAGTCTCATATAAATATATACTACAACCAAAATGCAATCGAAAATAAAAACAAGACAGTGATAAAAAGTTATAAAATATAAAAGTTTAAATTTACAAATTGTACAGTGGTATAAAATAAATTAGAAAATGGATAAATCAAATCCTAATATTATTTAAAAGTGTAAGTGACAGTTATTGCAAGTGAATTATTTTTTTACCGGCCTCTTAGATCGAATTGTAACTCCTTTGTATTCCGACGATTTAACGGTAGCTATATTTGGAGCTGGTGACTTGACCACTTCTTCGGACGCACCGTCTGGGATTTCATCAAGGTCAGCTAAGTACTCAGCCCTGTGACGTGTTCCATTTGGAGCCACGACATAGATGCAGCCATCGCGCGTCCAGCACTTATTAATACCAAATCGCTCTCGAGCCGCAAGAAAAGCGTCATGTCGGGGCTTTGTCAGAAACTCAGACTGCGTGACACCAGTTCCCTTTAATTTTGCTTTCGCGAACCACACCTTATTTCGGACTGCCAGGTCAGTGAATTTGACTACTAACGGCCGAGGTTTCTTACCTAAGGAGCGGCCAAGCCGGAAAGATGATTTAATACTTGCACTCGAGAAGTTAGGCAAGTCAAGACTCTCAGCGACGAGGTTAGTAATTCGAGCAGAGGTGTCCTCCGATTTCTCTTCGGATATTCCATGGAAGAGAAGGGTCTTACGACGCGATTTCATCTCTTGACGATCCATCTCCCTACCCAGGAACTCGACCTGATTCTTAAGTGCATTCAAAGCAAATAACATAAACTTTTTAAATACTATGAACTCTGCTGCCAGTGAAGTGGTTGTTAGTGGAGAGGGATTTATATCCAAGTTCTGTTGAAATTCATTCATCCTTGCTTCAAACATTTCCGACATCGTTGTTAGATCTGCTCTTAGCGACTCCATGGTAAACACGGACGAAGTAGATTGTTCAAATTGAAGGATCGCCAAAAAATTATGCAAAGGAGATTGCTTGCTGGTGAGTGGTGTTATTTAAATAATTAAAAAATTCATGAAAAGCGTTCTAATTTCAATTAAAACCAAATTTAACATAGTGTATGGTTTTTTTTTTACCCCCGACAAGAGGGGTGTTATAAATTTGACATGTCTCTCTGTCTGTCTATCTGTCTGTCTATCTGTCTGTCTGTCTGTCTGTGGCACCGTAGCTCGCGAACAGATGAAGCGATTTCAATTTAGTTCTTTTTTTTGTATGAAAGGTGAGTTACGGGCGAGTGTTCTTAGACATGTTTGATGAAAATCGGTTGAGTCGTTTAAAAGTTGTGGAGGGTGAAAGTGGGGAAGAATAACCGAATGTCTGCAAATATAATTGAGTGGGGTCTAAAATGAAAGCGCATCACGTGCACATTATAAAATAATATGTTCAATGAAAATCGGTTGAGCCCTGAAAAAACTCTGGGGGTAAAAGTGGGGAAAATACCCAATATCTGCAAATATATTTGGTGGGAAGAAAATGAGGATGGAAATTGGAATGTAAGCAAATTTACCCAAGTTGGGTCGCAAATGCAATAGCACCACATGCACTTTACAAAATCTATATATGTAATAGCCGACCCAGCAGACGTTGTCCTGCCCGGAAAACAGCTACCAAATTTGATTGCTTACATACCGATATCAGCGCCACCTACCGGGTGCAATTAAGATAAAAACTACCCTATCTCCTAAGTCGTACCAAATTACAGAAGCTTACAAAATTTGATACAAATTGGTTCAGTAGTTTCGGAGTTACATACTGATAGCAGCGCCACCTACCGGGTCCAATTGAGATAAAAAGTATCATAAATGTCCGTTTCGCGGTTCTAAGCTAAATTTCAGCGAAATCAATTCAGCCGTTCTTGAGTTATAAATAGTGTAACTAACACGATTATACGACTTTCTTTTATATAATTATCTATCTATACATATTATAAAAATAAGTACCCGGCCGCGTCTTTCTGTCCTCCTGTCTGTCAGAACGCGATAAACTCGAAAACTACCAAACGGATTTTTATATGGTTTTCAACAATAGAAAGAGTGATTCTTGAGGAAGGTTTAGTTATATGTATAATTTATTATGCTTTTATGTAAATGCTGAAATACTGCGATAAATGTTGAAGAGGTCGCAAAAAATTTCGCCAACTGGGAGCTTTCCACGCGAACGCCGCGTAAACTAGCAAATATATAGTTAAGTAATGTACTAGCGAATTCAAAATCTATAAAAATGCTACAAAAAAGTCCGCGATAGCATATCTCTATCTCTAACGGTTGACTTACAATAACCACTTTTATGTTCAATTTTTTTATGAAAAACATTAAGTACATTATTATTTTCAAAGCTATTTTCTTTAGTTCAGTATCCAAATCCAAATGAATCCCTATCCTTATCCAAATGAATATGTTATTTAGCTTAAGCATTTAATGCAGATTAAAATTGCCCTTTACACTATATCAATCAGATGATTAGTTTTTGAGATATCGTCGTTAGAAATAATTATTAAAAATAAATAATGCGCAACGAAGTGGGCACGGGTCGGCTAGTATAGATATAAAAGAAAGTAGTGTTATCGTGTTACTTAGGTACTTTAAGATTGAGTTTCTTTCATTATTTTTTACTTTTTAAAGGAAACTCAGGTTATTGTGTCGGGGTTTTTTTTTAATTTTTGATTTAAGTTTTATTTCAAGTGTACCCGCCAATTTGAGACTGTCCCACTTATTCACAACTTTATTTCAAGAATAATAGTTGCCATATTTTCTAATTTTTGGAATACAAAGATAAATCATTACATTTATTTTACGAATTCGTCTGTGATCCTGGTAAAATACGTTCAACTTATTAAATCACGAATATTTTAAAATCAAGAGTCACTGTTTATGGCATATCCCACCCCTTACGTACATTGAATTAACCGAAATTTAAAGAGTACCAAGATACATATTGTACAAGTCATTTTGGTACAACTATAAATACATCATGTGCAATTTAAACTCTAATGAGGAAGGAAAGTCGGGCTTAATCTATCGCTTGCTAGATTTATTTATTTATTTATTTATTTATTTATTTATTTGTATTTGGGAAACAAACAGTACAATATAATACATAGTAAAGAAAAATTACAACAAGCTAGTGCATATACCAATCAAGTTTCCACTAACAACTAACACATATAAGAAGCAGAGTGCAAGAATAAAATGACAAAGTGTATAAATAGAAATAAAGTATCTAAAACAAGAGACAAAATACAAATACAAAATTAAAATTAAATCAAAATAAAATCAAATTAAAATTAAATCAAGATTAAAATTAAATAAAATAAATTAAAACAAATCAAAATTAATTCAAAATTAAACTAAAAAAAAAAAATTACAAGACGACTGTTAATAAATAAAGTCGAGTATCAAATAAATAATAAAAAGGAAATAAAATATAAAGTAATTAAAATTCATTGATTCATTAATTGATTAATGTTACGTTTAAAACTTATCAGTGAACATGAGAATATATCCATACTATGAAAATTTTTATTATACATATTACAGGAACGACGAATAAAATCATTTTGGGCATATTTAGTTCTAGTACAGGGCAAATAAAAAAGATCATTTTTACGTTTAAAAAATTTAGGGACGTTAAAGTTCAAACAACTTAGTAGATAAGGACTATCAGCAACATTATTAACCAGTTTATACAGAAAAATTTGATCTTTCAATGTACGGCGAACTTCCAGCGAATTGATACTAGACAAGCTTTGACATGAATGATGAAACCTATATTTCAAATGTTTAAGGAATTTAGCTTGAATTTTTTCAATGGACTCAATATATATTTTATATTGAGGGTTCCAGACAGTAGACCCAAATTCCAATAAAGAGCGCACCAGGCTATTATATAGAATAATAAGAGTATAACAGTTTTTAAACTCGTTTCCAACCCTCAGTATAAAACCAAGCATCCGATAAGCTTTAGCAACAATTTGATCTATATGGCTCCCAAATGTTAACTTATTATCCAAGTAAATACCCAGGTCTCTCACCCCAGAAACGCGGTCAATAATTTTGTCATTTAGATGGTAGTTACAAGCAATCGGCGTTTTTTTACGTGTAAATGAGATAACGCTGCATTTCTTAACGTTAAGAGATAGCTGATTATCCTCACAATACTTGCATAATTTGTTTAGGTCTTCTTGTAATAGTAAACAATCCGACAGCCCAGATACCCTTCTAAAAACCTTCAAATCATCTGCAAATAATAATATCGAAGAGTGCTCAAAAGCCTTACAAATATCGTTTACAAAGATATTAAAGAGTAACGGACCAAGGTGAGAGCCCTGCGGTACACCAGATGAAACAGGAGTAAAAGATGAACAAAAGCCTCTTATTGTCACTGCCTGACTTCTGTGACGAAGATAAGACGATAACCACCTAAGTAGGTCACCGTGTATACCAACTTGCTCCAGTTTATTAAAAAGTATGTTATGGGATATTTTATCGAAAGCCTTCGAGAAGTCGGTATACACGACGTCCACCTGGCCCCCACCATCCATAACTTTCAGTACACGATGAATAAGCTCACACACATTAGTTTCAACGGATCTTCTATCGACAAATCCATGTTGTTCCTCAATCAGAATACCCCGTATAAATGGATAGATGTTATCGTAGATAATTTTTTCGAACATTTTAGCTATGGTACATAATTTGGATATCGGCCTATAGTTCTGAACGTTATGTTTATCGCCTGATTTGAATACCGGTACCACAAACGAGCGCTTCCAAACAATAGACATAGAACCAGACCTTAATGACTTATTAAAGAGAAGAAAAATAGGGTAGGCTAATGAGTTACAACAGTTCTTTAAAAATATAGGTGGTATATAATCGGGACCATATCCTTTATTAACATTCAGTGATTTTTAATATTTTTTAACAGTAGAAACTGACAAATCTATATGGCCGATATCCAAACCACCACAGCTATGAGTTTGTTTCTTAAATGTTACGTTTGCCGATCCATCGCTGTACACTGATTTAAAATAGTCATTAAACAATGAACAGATCTCTTCCTCGTCACTAGCAGTTTTATCTAACCAAAACAGACTGTCAGGAAGGCCAGAGGATGATCTTTTACTCTTAACAAAAGACCAAAAGAGTTTACTGTTGTTGCGTATACTGACCTCCGCCCTATGAATATAATCATCATAACACTGAACTTGTACTAATTTTTGTCGTTCTCGCAAAAGAACAAACGTGTGGTAATCCGATACCCTATTATAAATCTTCCATTTTTTATGGTATTTTAACTTTTCAGCAATAATTTTTTTTAAGGCCGGGGTATACCAAGAGGGATAGTTTCCAAAAGACTTTAAAACCTTAGTGGGAACCATATCAGATATAATGGAATCTATGGTCTGATAGAAAACATCAACTGCCTGGGATATGTCACAGTCATTAAGAATATCATACCAATCAACACTTCGCAGAGCAAGGTTAATGGCATCATAGTTTGCTTGTCGGAATAAACGTATTGAACGAGATACTGTTTTATCACGCTTTTGCGTGGGTATCACTAATTTTATCTGCAAAGATGGATGGTGCGCATCCTCGCTCGTCAAGGGAACAATACATTTATCGACTATGCAGTCATAATTACCAATAACAAGATCTAGAAACCGACCGTTATTATTAGAAATTGAATTAAATTGTTTCAAATCATTAAATTGAAGAAAATTGTACAAGCAATTTACCAAATCACTTCCAGAGCCATAATTACAAATTTTCATATGTCCACCTTCCTCTGACCATGTTGCTTCAGATATATTGAAATCCCCTACCAACAAAAAAATATCATCAACCCGACAGAGACACTCCTGTGAAATGATTTCATATAGTTCACATTGTACTTCGTACTGAGATCTGCAATGTGGAAAATAGCCACAATATACATGAAGGAGTCTCAAAACGGGAGCAGATGTAGTCCTTATTGAAACTTTTATAACGTCAGCCGCCTTATTTGTTAACATAATTTGCGAGGAAGAATAAACAGAGAGGTTAGAGTTAACAGCGATTAAAACTCCTCCACCCATACTATCACCTCGCAGATCATAGCACCTATCACTTCTGTATACGGTGTACCGGGAATCAAATATTTCAGTATCAAAAATACCCCCATGCAACCAGGTCTCAGTAAAACAAACTATATCATTACCCTGTTGCAACAAGTTTCTAAAAATGGTGTTCGTTTTAGTTCTAAGTCCGCGAACATTCTGGTAATATATATTAAGCGTATTAATCATGATGGAAAGCAAAGATAACAAATACATATAATACTCACAGTTTTACCTTTAATTACCCTGAAAAACCCTAGTTTATTCATAAAATAAAATTCACCCATACCTAATGAACTTAAACTAGTAAAGATTATTATAATATGCCCATTCAAAATAACATAATTATTTAAAACGTAAAAAATAATCAATAACAAAACAATAAAATATAATAAGCACTGAACATTAATCAATACATTAAAGATTATTAAAATGCAATTAAAAATAGAAATAAGAATCAAATTCAAAAATAAAATAAAATTTAAAATCATAACTAAAACCAAGTTCACAATAAAGATAAAATTCAAAATCATTATGTCAATTAAAATCGAATTCGTCATTAAAATAAAAATCATAATCGACTTCAAAATAAAATCCATAAAATCCAAAATATAATAAAAATAAAAATCGCAAACACAATAAAAAATAGAAATAATAATCAAATTCATTAAACAAATAAAATTAAAAATCATAATTAAAACCATGTTCACAATAAAGATAAAATATAAAATCATTATATCAATTAAAATCAAATTCGCTATTAAAATAAAAATCATAATCAAATTCAAAATAAAATCCATAAAATCCAAAATATAATAAAAATAAAAATCGCAATCATAATAAAAAAGCAAAAGCAATATTAAAATTAATATCAAAATCATGAATGCGATAAAAATCAAATTCAAAATCAATAACGAAAACGAAAAACAGACAACAGTTCCTTTAAACATAAAAGTAGTTCTTATACAATCTTTTTTAAATCAGTAAGCGAAGTTATATGCATGACCGGGCTGGAATTTGTGCGACGAACCATAATACAGCATTTTTTAACCCATACATATTGATAACATTTTTCTTTAGCAATTTTCTTAACCGAGTGTAAGAGTGATTTATTTGTACTTGTGAGATGATCATTTAAATAAATTGGATTATCAGAATTGAGACCCAGGTCATTGCAATTTAACTTACGCTTACGCACGAGTGATAAGAAATCGTCCTTCTTCCACCGGCACAAAAACCGCACTATAATAGGCTTAGACTTCTTATTATTACTGTTTTTTGGAGCTACCCTCGTAACGAAATCAATGTCTGTGTCTATATTCAAATTAGCATCAGCTTTTTTTGCTATGTTCTGTAGGATAGAATAAAGATTCTCATTTTTTCTTTCAGGTACCCCATAAATTTCAATATTAGATCTGCGAGCCCACTGTTCCCTATCATTGCTTACGTTTTCCATGAATTCTAATTTTGACTTCAGTTGTTCGAATTCAATCGCCTTACTAGAAAACAGCTTAACCTCAGCCTCACAATGCGTTAATCTGGTACTTAGATCCTCGAATTTGGTATTAAAAAAGTCTAAACTTTCCCTTATACTTAGAAATTCTTGCCGCAAAGCTTTAACTTCATTTTCGAGCGGTAATATAAAAGATTTAAATTCTGCTTTGAGGCCAGAAATCTCCGTGGAAAAAACAGATTTAACGATTTCAATAATAGCATCAGTATCAATTATTTTAGGTGTATCCGATTCGCTTTCAGGCGAACAAACTACCGTCGATGACCCGCCTCTGCGCAGATTAATGTTCTCGTCGACGTTTGTATTACGAACAGGGGTGTTGTCCTTGTTTAAATGACGAGGCTGAGAAATTGAACACTCTGGGCATATCCACGATTTTTTACTATCAGTAGGAATATCTTTATTGTTCTTCGATGGAAACAAACATTGAAAGTGGTAATTTTTTTTGCACTTAGTGCACATAATGCAGTCGGTGGCTCCACCTCTAGTTGATTTACAACATTCGTACTTCATATTGACTTAATTTATTTAACAAGAAACAATTTAGAATATGAAAACAATCTTCGTATATGGAACTTTCGGGGTTTGAACCAAGGATCGACGATTAATTGGAGCGGTAAAAATGCGAACGCCACTACACCAGCGTATCAGTAACTACAGTTTGTGAAATTTGCGTACATATAAATACAGAGTTACTTGATTTGTCGTCCTTAAGTTTTTTTGTTGTAGTCTTAACGTTTTAGTCACGTAAGTTCACACCAAAGGTCACTTCAATATCACTCTTAACGAACTGATTAAGATTTAAAATAGTGTAAAACAGCTTCAAAGTTATTAAATTATTTATGCAAAAGTTGAAACATACATTAAATCAAAAGCTTCGCACTTGATACACTAATGAAAGTTAATCAAACTTGAATTAAAGAATTTATGTTCAGAGAATACACAATAACACGTCTGCTTCCAACAATAGTCACATACCCTCTTGAGAGATACCCTCTTGAGAGATTTACTTCTAATTTCTTTTAACAGGGTCAACTAATGGGTCAAGACTCGTTGCCAGGAGCGAGTGAAATGGACATCCCTCAACCAATGTGGACCAACTGCGACCCCAAGATTGGAGACATCAACAACATGATAGATGACAAGCCTATTTATTATAACCTTAAAATATAATTTTTAGATTAAGCGTCACTCGACGCGGATGATTTTGTATTTGTACTTTATGTATGATTTTAAAGTTAACTGGCTCATATGTTTAACCGACTTCAAAGAAGGAAGAGTTTTAAAATTTAGTTTATCTCAGTTCTCAGCCCCCTTTAAATTTGAGCAGGATCTGACGAGTGGTTTTTGTGTTATCCATAAATTATTAGGCTTATTTAATTAGCTTCGAGGGGTAAAATTTGAGCGACCGCGGCAACGCGTCACGTGGTCAGTACTTGGATGGGTGATCGCCTGGGAACACCGCGTGACGTTGACTTTTTTTATTATTTTTTTAAATTAGTTTTATTTCCGATTAGTTTTTTAATTATTATACCGCCTACTTTTTCAATTCGTTTTTTTAGGGTTCCGTACCCAAAGGGTAAAAACGGGACCCTATTACTAAGACTTCGCTGTCCGTCCGTCCGTCTGTCACCAGGCTGTATCTCAAGAACCGCGATAGCTGGACAGTTGAAATTTTAACACATTATGTATTTCTGTTGCCGTATTTCTGTTTTTACTTTAATAACAAATAATAAAAATAAAATAAATATTCAAGGGGCTCCCATACAAAAAATGCCATTTTTGCCTATTTTTGCTCTATATCAATAAATAGTAATAAGTAGGCACTTGAAATATTCACAAAATACTTAATTGTATATTTACTTTAATATCGCGTTTGTTGTATGGGAGTCCCCTTTAAATATTTATTTTATTTTTAGTATTTGTTGTTTTAGCGGCAACAGAAATACATAATTTGTGAAAATGTTGAACTAACTAGCTATCGCCTTTCTTGAGATACAGCCTGGTGACAACGGACGGACGGACGGACAGCGAACTGGGGGACAGACGCCTAAATTAGGCAGCCCGAAGTAGCCGATGCCGAGCTGCGAGCCACGTTGGTGTCATTTTCCCTGCTTTCAGACGAGGCAAGTGCACTTTCCGCTACGGGCTCCGCCATCACCAGGGCGGGCGCTAGGCGCTTACGCGTGGGGGTGACGGAGAACGCAGCCAGGCTAGTCCCTGGGTTCTCTTCGGAGTGGTGCGACACCCTTCGAGCTTGGGGGTGTAATCCAGGTTGGCTGTGGAGGCGGTGCCACAGTAGTCCCGATGGGTGGGCTTCGAGTACACTCTTCTTGGAGTCCATCAAGTCTAGCGGTTTCTCTTCGGTTGGGACCTTGCGAAAACCGTGGGCGGGCCCGGTGGTCGGGTTTGCGGCCCGGCCACATACGGGATGATACCGTTGCAATGGAACAAGACAATAAGTATTTGGGCCGCCCTGACCTCCCACAGGAGTCGGGGAGCACGGTCAATCCCTCCCCGGTCGCTCGACCCGACACTCCCGACGAGAGTGTTGGGCGGGCGCCCGAGTGAACCTGCCCAGTGTGTGGCCGTACATTTGACACCAAGACGGGGCTTGGAATTCACATACGTAGTGCCCACCCCGTCGAAGCCAATGCGGACGCCGCTCCACCGCAGGTGAAGCGCAGGTGGCGTGAGGAAGAGCTGTCGCTCTTGGCGAGGACAGAGGCGCAGTTGACGGTGGACAATGGGAAGTGTTCGAACGTAGACCTGCTCGCCAAATTGCCCCAACTCCAAAGGACGTTGGAGGCGATTAAGGGACAACGGCGGGGTGCTAAGTACAAGGAGCTGGTTAAAGTCTGCCTGGAAGAGATAGCGTCTTCGTCGTCTGGACCAGCGAGTGGGGGTTCGATATCCGACCGATTACCGGAAACGCAGCTACTGGGAGTGCCAGACGTCAGCACTGAAGTCCCACCCGTTAGCGAAGCAACTGCGGAAGCAGGCGAAGCCCCACTTAGCCCGGAAGCGGCGCAGGCTCTCGAGACCCTCCTCGAGAGGGCCGAGAAACGTAAGCGCTGGCAGGGTAGCGGGGCCAAGCCAGCAAAGCGGCGCCGCCGTAAATTTCGAACTGTTAATGATATCGCGCCAGGTTCAATAACGAACCGCAAAAGGAGACGAATTGAGTACGCACGGGTGCAGGAAGTGTTCCGAAAGTGTCCGAGTCGTGGAGCAGCTGAGGCTATAGATGGCCACGCTCGGGTCGTAAGACATGGCCTGGAGGATCTGGAGACCTATTGACGACCGGTTCTCGAGGCGGTGTCGGGCGCCCCGGGACCAACGCAGAAGGCGCTTAATGCCCTTAGGCGGGGGGAAGTGGTGGACTATACCGGGCTATGGGCGCCGCTCACGGTAGAGGAGGTGGCGGCGTCTCGCGTTGACTCGTGGACAGCGCCAGGGCTGGACGGAATTCGTTCGGAGGAATGGCGTACAGTTCCCGCCCAATTGAAAGCGGAAATATTCAGCAACTGGCTAGCCAAAGGCGCTATCACAGCCCCGCTGCGACAGTGCAGAACCATCTTTGTGCCTAAAACTAACGATCCCGCTGGCCCGAGCGATTATCGGCCAATTTCGGTTGCGTCGGTACCGCTTAGGCACATGCACGGCATACTGGCCAAGAGGTTGCTGCGCTGTTGACCCCTAGACACGCGTCAGCGTGGCTTTGTGAGTGCCGATGGAGCGCTAGAGAACATTGCCGTGCTTGACGCGGTACTGGGGGATAGCAGGAAAAAGCTCAAGGAGTGCCATGTGGCGGTCCTCGACTTTGCCAAGGCGTTCGACACAGTGTCGCACGGGGCACTGCTAGAATTGCTCGAGGCTAGGGGCCTGCCCAAGGGCTTCATCAGCTATGTGGCTCATATGTACAAGACGGCACATACGATCTTAGCCGTCAACGGGAAAACAAGCCAACCTGTGAAAGTGGGACGCGGGGTGCGTCAGGGAGATCCCCTATCGCCGGTTCTCTTCAACGTGGCAATGGATCTAATCCTTGCGTCGCTGCCGAAAGGCGTCGGCTACGGGCTGGAAGGCGAAAGAATCTCTGCACTGGCCTACGCCGACGACTTAATCCTCGTTGCGGGATCGAAGGTGGGGATGCAGGAGTCCATCGACCGTGTCGTCGAGGCCGGGGAGATGATGGGGCTCAGGGTTAATGCCGGAAAGTCTTCCGTTTTGTCGATGGTGCCGGATGGGAAGCGCAAGAAGCACCACTACCCAACCGACAGGGTGTTTACGGTGGGTAGGTCCAAGTTGAGACAGGTCTCTAGCGCGGAAAGATGGCGCTATCTAGGTATCGATTTTGAATCAGCCGGAACGGCGATGCTTGAGCTCCAGGTGCGTAAGGCCTTGGAAAACATTACCAGGGTGCCTCTCAAGCCGCAGCAGCGACTCGAAATAGTGAGGGGTCACCTGATGCTGAGATTCATCTATGGCCTTGTGCTGGGGAGGATCTCGGACGACAGACTAAGGATGCTCGACATCGAGGTCCGGGGCGCAGTGAGGAAGTGGCTGAGGCTTCCAATTCACGTGCCGAAGGGGTACTACCATGCGGAAGCTAAAGATGGTGGCCTGGCGATTCCGTCCCTGCGGGCGGTCATTCCCGGACTCATTTTACGGAGGTACGGGGGACTTGTCTCGTCGGGGTGGTCTGCGGCTAGGGCCGCCGCAAGATCCGATAGGATCAAGAAAAAGCTGAGCTGGGCCCGGAAGCAAGTCCGGAAATTCACCAATGACCAACAAACATCTGTGTCGCAGTATTGGCATGAGCTGCTCTATGCGTCGACGGACGGCCACGAACTCCGTGAGTCGTACCGGAACCCGGCGTCCACGAAGTGGGTCAGGGAACGATGCATGCAGTACAGCGGACGGGACTACGTGCAGTTCGTTCACTGCCATATAAACGCCCTCCCCTCCCGAGTCCGGGCCTCGGGGGGGCGTAGGAGTGGTTGCGAGTCGGAGTTGAACTGCCGTGCCGGGTGCATGGTCAGGGAAACGACGGCTCACGTCATTCAGCAGTGTTTCAGAACGCACGGCGGCCGCGTGAAGCGTCACGACTGCGTCACGAGGTTCATTGCCGAGGCGATGACCAAGAAAGGGTGGGAGGTGATAGTGGAGCCTCGCTTCGCGACCTCAATAGGGTGTCGGAAGCCCGACATCATCGCGTCTAGGGATGGGGTGGGAGTTATCGTTGACGCACAGGTTGTCTCGGGTCAGAGGCCGCTGGACGACGTGCACCGCGAGAAACGGCGTAAGTACGGAAATCACGCGGAGCTAGTTCAGTTGGTCGCTGAAAGACTAGGACTACCTTGTAAAGAGAGCGTCCGAGCCACTTCGTGCACCATTTCCTGGCGCGGTGTGTGGAGTGGAGCGTCCATCAATGAGATGCAGAAGCTAGCTGGGCTGAATAAGACAGTTTTCGAAATAATACCAGGCATTGTACTTAGAGGGTCACACACGAACTGGACCAGGTTCAATCAAATGACCGCCCCGTCTCGGCGGCGATGTCGGATTGAGCGACCGGGGTCCTGTGGTAAAGATAGGTTTACACAGGACCTATGTGGTACCGGATTCGTTGCTACACAGATTCCCCGCCAAACCACCTGCGTACCGCAACTAACACCCAACCTGTGCAATGCCACCTGGCCTTCGCCTCTTGATACGGGAGTGGGGAACAGCATGGTCACTCCCGTGGCCGAAATATCTCGATTTAATCGGGCCGCTTAACACGAAATTGGGGACGATGGCCGGCGGCGGAAATAGCCAAATGCCTCGTCATCTAATTAGTGACGCGCATGAATGGATTAACGAGATTCCCGCTGTCGCTATCTAGCCATATATTTATTAGCTTTATTTTAGTTTTAGTAGTTATTGTAGTTAGTTTCCTTTTTAATTCTTTTGCTTTTATTTTATTTTTTCTTTTTTTTTTTGCCTATTAATTGTTATTATAGTCCTAGTATTTAGAGTAGCTTTAGAGTAGTTTTTATTAGTGTAGTAGTAGGGGATGAAGGACTCCGACGAGGGGGGTCTCCCCCCTCCCGGCGGTGAAACACCATCGGTGTTTAAACCGCGTAGTTCGCTGCTGCGTACGCCGCCGACGCCTCGTGTATATCATACGAGTGGAGAAGAGGACGTAGACTTAAACCAGGCGATCGCCAGAGCCACCGCTAGGAAAGTCTACGATGACGTGATGCAGGTGCTGTCGCCGCCCAGGGGTACCTCCGCGACCATCCAACCAGCGCGGGAGAAACATCTTCAGTCAGGGAAGCCATGACGAATTTATGCCCGGACGATGACGCGGGGCGTGATACCCAGTATCACCGTCAGGTGCGCGTCATGGCGGCTCTGTCACCTTCAGGTGAGGATGCCCCTCCTCCGACTGTCGAGATGGTAGGGGCAGTAGTCAGGGAGCTTCCCAACACCGCGCCGGGTATCGATGGGATTACCGCTCGTATAATAAAACACCTTTGGGCAGCCGCGCCGGGTGAAATGGCAGAAGTGTTTATGCGATGTGTCCAGGAGGGCTGTTTTCCGGCTACGTGGAAGGACGGCAGGTTGGTTGTCTTACCGAAAGGTAATGGCAAGCCTCTTGCCGATCCGAAAGCGTACCGGCCCGTCACTCTGTTGCCGATTTTTGGTAAGTTTTTAGATCGTCTAATCATAAGATGCGCACCGCAAATGACGAAAGGTCTGTCGGACTGCCAGCACAGATTCACGCGAGGGCGGTCGACGGTTTCTGCGTTGAGGAGCATCCTTGGCGTGGCCCGTGAGAGCTCGTCGAAGTATGTACAGGCGATATTTTTGGATATCTCTGGGGCCTTTGATAATGCCTGGTGGCCCATGATATTGCTGAAGTCGAAGCGGGGGGGGGGGGGGGGGTTGTCCTCCTAACATCTACAGGATGCTGGCGGACTACTTCGTCGACCGAAGGGTTGGTATGTTCGTGGGTCGCTCGGTAGTGTGGAAGGAGGCCACTATGGGCTGTCCGCAGGGATCAGTGTTGGGACCTACGCTCTGGAATGTGCTGATGGATGACTTGTTAAAGCTGCCATTCCCTGGGGGGGTCAGTATCGTGGCATATGCCGACGACGTGACGATCCTGGTCGAGTCCGGTGCCCGGGCGGGCGCCTGGAGGAAAAATCCAGAGCGGCACTACAGCTTGTCGGTGAGTGGGGCGTGAGAAATCGACTGAAGTTTTCTCCTGCCAAGTCGTCCACGATGACTATCAGGGGTAAATTCCAGCGTCCACCCACCATCAGATTCGGGAGTAACTCGATCAGGAGTGTCACGTCGACCAAGGTGCTGGGGGTGGTGGTCGACTCGAGTCTGTCCTTCGCGCAGCATGCGGTGGACATTGGGGAGAGGGCGGCAAATTGCTTCGGCAAAATGTCGAGAGTATCGGTATGCTCCTTGGGTGTTCGGTACAGTGCCCTTAAGGTGCTGTATAAGGGTACATTTGTGTCGACCGTAACGTATGCTGCGGCATGTTAGTATGAGCGTGCGTCCCTTCACGTTGTGCGGAGTGCGCTTTTGACCCGCCCTGGTTCTTCTGACCAAGGCGTATCGCTCGACGAGCACTGACGGACTGGCGGTTCTGGCCGGTGTGCTACCGGCCGACCTCGAGGTGATCCGGCGGGCAGACTAGGCGCTATGCGCGAGTCCGCGGCTACCAAGGAGGAGCTACGGAGTGCCAAACTCAGAGAGGCTGAGTCCGCTCTAGCCGCATGGCAGGAGCGTTGGGACACGTCGACCAACGGGAGGGAGCTATATCGGTTTTTCCCGGAGGTGAAGGCTCGCTTCAAGGCAACTTGGGTCGAGCCTGACTATGAAACGTCCCAGATCTTGACAGGGCATGGGTGTTTTAGGGGGAGGCTTCACAGAATGAAGTTGTCCGCTGTGGGGTCATGCTACTGCGGCGAGGCCGCAGAGGAAGACGTACACCACGCACTCTGGGAATGACCTCTGTATAGGGACGAACGTGCTAAACTGCTGGACGGGATCGAAGTGCAAGAGGTGGGTCCGGTTTACTATCGCGATCTCGTGGCTTCGGCGGTGAACTTCGGTAGACTACGGGATTTCGCGCGGCGATGGCACAGAGTAAGGAGTGATCTCGAGAAGAACGGAGGCGACGTTAGCGGAAACCAAGACAGGTAACGAAGACCATCGCAGATAGCAGTGCGTACTGTCGGCAGACGCCGAAGGCGTATCTGTGTCGTCCGCCCCAGAAAGGGGAAAAGGACTGAGGGACAAGAAGTTAAGATTAAAATAATTTGTCGGGAATGGAAGCGTGCGCACCTGAAGGGAGAGACCCGAGACAGTAGGGTGCGCACTCCCATGTTTGGGCCCATATAACCACGACTGGTTGATAGGGCAATGGGTTGGAGGTGGGACTTGTCCCACTCTAGGATTCGGTATCTACATTATCTCAGCGTATTTCCAGTACAGTCACGACATCGTTCGTCATCTGGAATACCTGAGTTACGTAATGGATCGATTAGCAGGAAGCCCGGTACTAATCGGTATGGACAGCAACGCACACTCGCCACTCTGGTTTTGCGAGCGACGACAATATTCGGGACGAGGACCTGACACCGAACACAGGAAGACCCAAATGGAGAGCTTCATTCTTAGCAGAGGCTTGCTCATCCATAACGAGCAGGGCCAGCCACCTACGTTCTGCGGACCCAATGGATCTTCCAACGTGGATCTTACACTCTCGACTAGAGGAGTCGCAATCATGGAGTGGCGGGTGCACGAAGGTGCCAGTGTAAGCGATCATCAGCTTATAACCTACCAGATGTGCAGTAGCGGGACAGCGAGACAATCGGATCGGGAACCAAACGTTCGGATCGCCTTCCGGGAACGAAGGGTGAACTGGGCCTACTTTCGATCCACGCTGAGCGCCCGAATGGGTAAGCTGGACGCAAGACAGTCTGCATATGACCTAGCCAAGCAATACAGTGAATTACTCACGCGCACAGCTACTAGATGTCTAGGATATCGCAGGGATAGGGAGTTTGGGGGCTACGAATGGTGGACGCCTGAACTGGAACGATTTCGCTGTACGGTGAATAGAGCACGGATATCCTGGCAGAACTCTCGACGACATAATTCCAAAGGTGACGACGTGCTGAGGGAAGCGTTACATGAGGCCCGACACGAATACAAGCTGACCTTGAAAGAAGCGGAAATCAAGCATTTCAGACAAGTTGCCGAAACGGGAAACGACGATCCCTGGAGGCTTGCGTATCGCGCCGCGACTGGCAGGACGCGTCCCCCCAGGAACGTGCTTCACGGAGGGAAACTCGTCGAGGGATACGCCAATGACACTGGAACTGCTATGCACGATCTTCTTTACTCCCTATGCCCCGAAGACTCTACAGCAACTGACAGCGAGTATCACCGAACGGTGCGAGTGGCCGCCGCTTTCCCTCCGTCTGGTAGGGATTCGGACGCGCCTGGCCGCGCCACTATGGAACTTATCATCAAGAACCTGCCCAATACAAGTCCCGGACTGGATGGTATCACCCGGAAGATTATTCAGAACGCCTGAAAGGCCTCCTCCTGCGAGATGTTGCTGATGTACGCAGCCTGCATCTCTCAGGGGGTGTTTCCGGATATCTGGAAGATAGGGTCGCTGATAGTCTTGCCGAAGGGAAACGACAAACCGCTGACAGACCCGAAGGCTTATAGGCCTATAACATTGTTACCGATTTTGGGAAAAATTCTCGGAAGGATCATCATCGCTTGCGCTCCCTGCCTGTACCGCGGTGTTTCGGACGACCAACATGGTTTCGTCAAGACTGCCGAAGCCGGATGGAGTCACCGTTGTGGCATACGCAGATGACGTGACGCTTGCGATCGAGGCCGCGTCGTCCCGAGCTTCCATCGAACACAAATGCTCCACCGTTTTGCACTCGGTTTCTGAATGGGGGACTCGTAATCGGCTGACGTTCTCGCTAGCCAAGTCCCAGACCATGACGATTAAGGGTAGAGTCAAACGCGCACCGATCATCAAGCTGGATGGCGCCTCCGTCGCGAGCGTCTCCACGGCCAAGTTACTCGGTGTATACATTGATGATGCGAGGTCCTATGCGTCGCATGCGTCTTTTATGGGCGAGAAGGCCGCCAGCTCTTTCGGGAAGGTCTCACGCGTCCCGGTGCCGTCGTAAACGTCGTCGTAGCAGACAGATAGCGCACAAAAACGTAACGAGGTCATTCGTTCAGTAGATTTTACTCCTCATATTTTTTTCATACCGGGGGCCTTATATGAAAATCGATTCTTAAGGAGTAAACTCCAAAAAATACAACCGAATTGAGAACCTCCTTTTTTGGATGTCGGTTAAAAAAAATTGCGATTTGAAAAGACGTATTATTTAAGAGTGACATATTGATTATTATAATAAAGCTCATCATTAAATCAATACATATTATAAAACAACAAAGTCGCTTCCCGCTGTCTGTCCCTATATGTGCTTAGATCTTTAAAACTACGCAACAGATTTTGATGCGGTTTTTTTAAATAGATGGAGTGATTCAAAAGGAAGGTTTATATGTATGATACATGCATGATATTAAAAAAAAATGTAGCTATACCAGTCGGCTGTTACCTATAACACAAGTTGCTTACTTTAGGAACAGACGACCGTGTGTGTATTGTGTAGATATTTATTTACCTATTTATTATAAAATATAGTAGAGGAACACTGATACTTTTAGAGGTTTCTAATGTGATGTCGTAAATAAACACATCTTTACGCTTACATTGCAAACGCTGGCTGAACCCTACGAGATAGATCAAAATAATGTACTATAGTATTGTACACCTTAAAAAGGTCTACAAAAAAGTCCGCAATGGTATATATCTATCTCTTAGGGATAACCAACAATAACTATTTTTTATCCTTTACCTTTTACGAGAAATAATGGCTTATTTACGAAGCGATTTTAAGCAATATAGCATTGAACCTTATCCAATTATGTACCATAAATGCATTGTGCGTTTAATATAGATCAATACAGTTTAAAAATGCAGAGACATAACGGTTGCATCGGTACCGGCCGGCAGGACGCGCCACATTCGACATTTTATGTTCGTACTTTAGTCGGTATTAAGATTAATGTTTAAACCGCATTTATAATAAGTACATTAGGTTGAATAGGTTTAGACTAAAACAATAATTTATGAATTCAAGAGTAACCTCGAAAGAAAACACGTTTGTATTATCAAATGACAAAAAATTTGTGAACTTTGTACATAAAGACATTCTGTAGAATATTTAGAATCAGAATTTCATCCGTGCGAAGCCGGGGCGGGTCGCTAGGTATTAATATGATTATTGTGATGCACTGTATTAATTTATTGATTAATATTATTATTATAAGAAGCATTTTATACAATCGTCGTTTTATTTTCCGAGATTTTATACAAATCAAAATAATAAAAAAATCAAAATAAATTACTGAAATGTATGTATGTACACTCATAACTTACGAACGTTTGCACAGAATAAGATAATTCTTTTTAGGGTTCCGTACCCAAAGGGTAAAAACGGGACCCTATTACTAAGACTTCGCTGTCCGTCCGTCCGTCCGTCTGTCACCAGGCTGTATCTCAAGAACGGCGATAGCTAGACAGTTGAAATTTTCACAAATTATGTATTGCCGTTGCCGCTATAAAAACAAATACTAAAAACAAAATAAAATAAATATTTAAGGGGGGCTCCCATACAACAAACGCGATTTTTTTGCCCTTTTTTGCTCGATATCAATAATGGCAACAGGTAGGCACTTGAAATATTCACAAAATACTCAGTTGTATTTTTACTTTAATTATCTATACATATAATAAAATGGTAGAAAAGTCAAAACTGTACATTGAATATTTTTTTAAAAGAATACTTGGGGTGTGATCTACAATCGATACCGAAGCCAAAAATATAGATTTTAGAATTTTTGTCTGTTTGTCTGTTTGTCTGTTTGTCTGTATGTATGTCCGGGATAAACTCAAAAAGTACTGCATGGATTTACTTCAAATTTGGCACGAATATTGTTAAGAAGTCGGGTCAGAACATAGGCTATATATTATCACGCTATCACCTACGGGGAACGAGCAGTGAACCTTTATTTCTTCAAATGTATGTCCGGGATAAACTCAAAAAGTACTGCATGGATTTACTTCAAATTTGGCAAGAATATTATTAAGAAGTCGGGTCAGAACATAGGCTACATATTATCACGCTATCACCTACGGGGAACGAGCAGTGACCGCACGCAGACGACGTCGCGGGCAGCAGCTAGTAAATAATAAAATTAAAAATATTTAGGGGGCTCATACAACAAAAGTGACTTTTTGCCGCTTTTTGTTCGATATTAAAATCAATGTACCTCCTGTTGTTTACCTAGTCAATGGTACGGAACCCTTCGTGAGCGAGTCCAACTCGCAATTGGCCGATTTTTTAATACTAGTGTCGACTATGCTGGGCCAGTACTGATATCTAATCGAAAGGGTCGAGGGTCCAAGCTTATAAAGTCCTACCTGCGCATTTTTGTGTGTATGGCCACTAAAGCCGTACATCTAGAACTCACTACAGACCTCACTAAGGAGGCGTATAAGGCCGCTTTGAATCGCTTCATGGCACGACGTGGTAAACCGCGTAAAATTCTCTCCGATAACGGAACTAGTTTTGTTGGTGCATGTAATGAATTTAAAAAATGTTTACAGGACAAAAATGTTGCAGCTGAACTGGCTCAGGAGGGCATTGAATTTTCATTTGCACCACCCTATTCTCCCCATTTCAATGGATTAGCCGAGGCTGCCATCCGTTCTACAAAATCTATCTATACTTATTATAAAAATAAGTCCCCCGGCCGCGTCTTTCTGTCCTCCTGTCTGTCTGTCTGTCTGAACGCGATAAACTCGAAAACTACGCAACGGATTTTTATACGGTTTTCAACAATAGAAAGAGTGATTCTTGAGGAAGGTTTAGGTATATAATTTATTATGCTTTTATGTAAATTAGCAGAAATACGGCGATAAATGTTGAAGAGGTCGCAAAAAATCTCGCTAACTGGGAGCTTTCCACGCGAACGCCGCGTAAACTAGCAAAGATATAGTCGAGTAATGTACTAGCAAATTGAAAACCTATAAAAATACTACAAAAAAGTCCGCGATAGCATATCTCTATCTCTTATGGTTGACTTACAATAACCACTTTTATGTTCATATTTTTAATTAAAAACATTACGTTATTTTCAAAGCTATTTTCTTTAGTTCAGTATTAATCCTTATCCAAATGAATATGTTATTTAGCTTAGGCATTTAATGCAGATTAAAATTGCCCTTTACACTATATCAATCAGATAAATATTTTTTGAGATATCGTCGTTAGAAGTAATTATTAAAAATAAATAATGCGTAACGAAGTGGGCACGGGTCGGCTAGTACTTATTATAAAAATAAGTCCCCCGGCCGCGTCTTTCTGTCTGTCTGTCTGAACGCGATAAACTCAAAAACTACGCAACGGATTTTTATACGGTTTTCAACAATAGAAAGAGTGATTCTTGAGGAAGGTTTAGGTATATAATTCATTATGTTTTAATGTAAATTAGCAGAAATACGGCGATAAATGTTGAAGAGGTCGCAAAAAAATCTGGCCAACGGGGAGCTTTCCACGCGAACGCTGCGTAAACTAGCAAAGATATAGTTGTATAATGTACTAGCGAATTCAAAATCTATAAAAATGTTACAAAAAAATCCGTGATATCATATCTCTATCTCTTTGGGTGGACCACAGAGTACATTGTAATAGTAGGGTGGACTTACAATAACCACTTTTAGGTTCAAATTTTTAATTAAAAACATTACGTTATTTTTAAAGATATTTTCTTTAGTTCAGTATTAATCCTTATCCAAATGAATATGTTATTTAGCTTAGGCATTTAATGCAAATTAAAATTGCTCTTTACATTATACTGGGTGTTTTTTTAGGAGGTTTGTTTTGCCGATAGATGTCGTTTTATTTTATGACAGTTGTTTTGACAGCTCAAAGTGGCATTTCTACTCAGTATTGTTTGGCAAATCATTATGAATAGGTTAACTCCAGAACAACGTTTTCAAATCGTGGAAATTTATTTTCAAAATCAGTGTTCAATTAAAAATGTTTATAGAGCACTTCGTGAATTTTATGGTGCACATAATCGTCCGTCAGAGACCACCATAAAGAACGTAATTACCAAATTTCGGTCTACATTCACTCTTTTGGATGCCAAGCCACCGACAAGAATGAGAAGAGTTCGTACAGAAGAAAATATTGCTGTCGTTGAGGCCAGTGTCGAAGAAAACGACAATTTATCGATTCGTCGTCGTGCTCAGAAAATTGGACTTTGTCCATCGACTTTATGGAAAATTTTACGTAAAGATTTGGGTTTGGTGCCATACAAAATTCAATTGGTGCAAGAATTAAAGCCACACGACCATCGTTTGCGCCGTGAATTCAGTGATTGGTCGTTAAATCAATTGAACGAAGATCCATTTTTTTACCGTAAAATTCTCTTCAGTGATGAGGCGCATTTTTGGTTAAATGGATACGTCAACAAGCAAAATTGTCGCATTTGGAGCAAAGATAATCCACACGCCGTTGAAGAATTACCAATGCATCCTGATAAATGTACTGTTTGGTGCGGTCTATGGGCTGGTGGGATCATCGGTCCATATTTCTTTAAAAATGAGGAAGGACGACGCGTTACCGTGAATGGAAATCGATACAGAACCATGATCAATGAGTTTTTGTTGCCAAATCTTGAAGATATGGATATGGTTGAAATGTGGTTTCAACAAGATGGTGCCACTTGCCATACAGCACGTGAAACAATCGACTTATTGAAAGAAACTTTCAACGACAACATTATTTCGAGAAATGGTCCGATGAATTGGCCTCCGCGTTCGTGCGATTTGACGCCACTCGATTACTTTTTGTGGGGATACGTGAAGTCATTGGTTTATGTGGATAAACCTCAATCGATTGACGCTTTGGAAACCAATATTCAACGTGTCATTGCTGACATACGCCCTCAAATGCTTGAAAAAGTGGTCGAAAAAACAAATTGTGTTTAAATGTTAAATACCAAAAAATTATCTACCAAATAAAAAAAATATTTTGGTCATTTCATAATTTTATATGTGTTTTATTCAAAAAAATAATCGGCAACCTCTTAAAAAAACACCCCTTATTAATCAGATAAATAGTTTTTGAGATATCGTCGTTAGAAGTAAGTAGCAGCGAAACATTTAATGCTCGGCGAGCCAGCGTTCTTTCCTTGAGATGCCTATAACGGCGCGGGCGAGTCCATTCCCTCTGCCCCGCATCGCTCGACCGCCTGCTCATGCTATTAAAGGAAATCAAAGAATATCAAAAATCATTTTATCGAACTTTTTTTAAAACTTTTTTGTTAAATTCCACGCGGACGAAGTCGCGGGTACAGCTAGTACCATCTAAAAAGGTTGCTGACACTCACTCACTTAACTTATGAGGAACTAGCTACGTGCCTAACTCAGATAGAGGAAATATTGAATTCTCGTCCTTTAAGCCCACTTTCTACTAATCCTCTTGATCTCTGTGCCCTTACTCCTGCTCACTTCCTTATTGGACGCTCACTAATGTCTATTCCAACATCACAGGTTACAGATATTAACATCTACCGCCTGGAGCGATATTAACGAGTGGAATACCTCAAACAGCACTTTTGGAAGAGATTTAATTTGGAATATCTTTCCATTCTTCAGCATATAACTAAATGGGCCACATCATCCGACAGTCTTGCAATCGGAACGCTTGTTCTTATAAAGGATAAAGCGCTCCCACCTTTATGCTGGTCATTGGGGCGCGTCGTGCAAGTCTACCCAGGCAGCGACGGAATCAACAGGGTCGCCAAGTTGAAGACCAAGCGTGGCACCATCCGGCGTGCTTACAATAATATTTATCCTTTGCCTCTTGTTTACGCGACAAAGCTTCGTTCGACCATCGGCGTCGGCGGGCTGCGGAGTGCGGAGCAATGCGCGGGCGCAGCAACGCCGGCGGCGGCCGTCGGCTTCACTTCCCTTCTGACACCGCTGTCACCGCTGCTCGACTCAAAATTACTTAGCTATACTTACATTAGTTTAAGAACTTAAGGTTATTAAGGTTAATTAAAAACTTAACTATTTTCAAAAATATATACTTAGATATAGTTTCATTACTTTAGGAAGTTACTTATTAAGGTTAAGTAACAAAGGATTATTATTTTTTGCTTTTTATTTTTTTCGGCGGTTTAATTTTTTGTTAAAAAGTTTTTATTTCATTTTATTTTGTGGCTATAATCCTCTAATTACTATATGCTCAATTTTTGATTACTTTTAAAATATCTACCTACCTTACTTAAGCTATTAACTTTCATATAATACTTCTTCAACAATTATTTGTCCTGTTTTCCTACCCTTAGGGTTGGATTTTTATTTCCAAATTTATGTGGAACCAACTTCGGGATATACTCTTTCCAATAAAAAAAGAATTATCAAAATAGGACAACTCTGTAAAAAGTTATGCGTGGTTATACCTACAATCAGTGAGTGAATAATCAATCATCCCCTATTTTCCTACCCTTAGGGTTGGATTTTTATTATCAAATTTATATGGGACCAATTTCGGGGTATATTCTTTCCAATAAAAAAAGAATTATCATAATCGAACTACTTTGTAAAATGTTATGCGTGGTCATACCTTACAATCAGTGAGTGAACAATCAACCATCCCCTGTTTTCCTACCCTTAGGGTTGGATTTTTATTTTCAAATTTATATGAGACTAACTTCAGAGTATAGTCTTTTCAATAAAAAAAAAGAATCATCGGATCGGACTACTCTGTAAAAGTTATGCGTGGTCATACCTGACAATCAGTGAGTGAATAATCAATCAATTCCTGTTTTCGTACCCTTAGGGTTAGATTTTTATTATCAAATTTATATGGGACCAATTTCGGGGTATACTCTTTCCAATGAAAAAGAATTATCAAAATGGGACTACTCTTAGCCTAAGATCCCGCTGCAAAATCACTACGTTCATTAAGTATTTTGAAAGAGGAGGAAATTTCCAATAAAAAAACTTGCAGCTCCTGGAACTCTATCTCCATTATTTATAATTTTAATTTAATGCTGGTCTTAGGTTGAACGCGTCCAAAGTGTGTCATACCATGACGTCAGAGCCGACGCCATGACATCTGCTGCCGTTTTGCCGCGCACATTGAAAACATATTAGAAAAATACACTTGAGAGCAAAGAAATCGCACACCCCCTACGTTTTCATTTTGACCGCAAATATTTTTAAAATTTAATGTTGTTTGCGAATACAACATAAATTAAAATAAAGTACACATTATTAGCTTTCTAAAAACCTATAATGTCTAAGCCTTGACCTTCGAAATCATTACAATAACAACAAAACAATAGAATGACCTAAATTCACTCGTTACAGGTAGCACGGTTTGTGAGACTTTGAGCAGGTATAAAAGGCTAAAAAACAATATTTTTTTGAAGATGATGGCTTATTAATACGAGGTATTGCCCCCCCTAGCCTGAATAACAGCTTCCATTCGATGTTTCATTGTAGAAATCATTTTTTTTATAAACTCTTGCGGTATGCTGTCCCATTCTTCCTTAATTGCGGTTTGGAGCTCTCTTAGACTCGTAGGCGGTGCGTTTCTGGCTCTTACTCTTTTTTTTAGTTCGTCCCATAGGTGCTCAATAGGATTTAGATCTGGGCTTCGAGCAGGCCACGCCATAACGGGTATTTCAACCTCCTCCAAGTACTGGCGTACTATAGCGGCGGTGTGTGGTCTTGCGTTATCTTGCATTAAAACAAAATTTTCGTCGATAAATCCGGAAAAGGGCACGACATGTTCTTCCAGGATTTCCTCGATGTAACGTCGGGAAGTCAATCCTCCCGATCGACGGTCGGTATCGGTCCCTGTGATAAACACAAGTTCGGTTTTCGCTTCCAGTGATATGCCTCCCCAGAACATGCACGAACCATCGCCGTATGAGACCCGTTCAGAGATGCAACACTGAGCAAAACGCTCACCAGATCTTCGATAGACTCTACTCCGTCCGTCGTTACCATGGAGACACATCCTGGTTTCGTCAGAGAACAGTACTGTCTTCCATTGATCCATTGTCCAATTTACGTGATTTCGTGCAAACTGAAGGCGCGCTTGTCTGTGCACTGGGGTCAATTTTGGGCCAGTTGCTGGTCTGTGCGCTGTTAGGCCTCCTTCGGCTAGTCTTCTCCTAACCGTCCACCGACTAACTTCCACTTCTCTAACTTCCTGTAGCTGCTGTCCGAGTTGAACTGCATTCAACCGGCGATTTCGTAGTGATGCCGTCACAAGAAAACGATCATCGCGCTGAGTTGTCGCACGTTTTCGGCCTGTTCCTGGTCGCCTGGTAAAGCTACCGGTTTGTTGATAACGCTGGTATACACGTCGAACGGCATATCTGCTCAAATTTAACTGACGAGCCACTTGACTTTGGTTCTGTCCAGCTTCAATTAGTGCAACCACTTGAGACGCTGCTTTTGGTGTGGTATCCATTTTCTTGTTCGGAGTAATAACGTATTCGGTAAATGACCTTTCTGACTGCGAGTTGGTATGCAAATGATATCATTTCAATCATCCCTTAACCTTTTATACCTGCTTAAAGTCTCACAAACCGTGCTACCTGTAACGAGTAAATTTAGGTCATTCTATTGTTTTGTTGTTATTGTAACGATTTCGAAGATCAAGGCTAGACATTATAGGTTTTTAGAAAGCTAATAATGTGTACTTTATTTTAATTTAAGTTGTATTTGCAAACAACATTAAATTTTAAAAATATTTGCGATCAAAATGAAAATGTAGGGGGTGTGCGATTTCTTTGCTCTCGAGTGTAGTTTTAATCTTCCTTAAACTTAAGTTTATTACCGAAATAAAGGTATTTTCGTAAATAGTAAATGTGTACCCACATTACGGAAGAAGTTTTCAAAATCTTTCGTCATGCCCATTATTGAAATCCAATACATTATTAGTTTTGCTACATAAAAACACTTCTTCATTTTTCTGAAATGTTAAATGTCTCAATCTTTAAATCTTATACTATTAAACGAGCAATTCTTGTATATATATATATATATAGAATCTGAATCTTGGAATCGGCTCCAACGATTTTCGTGAAATTCAGTAGGTATACAGGGGATTTCGGGGGCGAAAAATTGATCTAGCTAGGATTCATTAAAAAAAAAAGTCGTTTTATCCCTTTTTTTAGGCAATGAAAAAATATCATTAGAATACGAAGCTTAATTTGACTACTGTCAACATAGCTGTAATAGCGTAATTAGGAAATCGGCGGGTGTCAAATCGTGTTGACCCGGTTTCGAATCTCAGTCTCCAGATTAATTTTTTTTCTTTTTTTTTTTAAATTTCACTCGTGATTTATTATTTAAATAAAATTAAAATATAAAAATACCAAGAAAAAAAAACAAAAAATAAAATGAAAATACCGAGCTAGGCTCGGTCACCCAGGTACTAAACAAATAATATCGACAGCGTTGTGTATAACGAGCTCCAAAACGTGGTTATAATAAAAGAATAATTCAGCTGCACTGATGTTGAGAATCCCACCTGTCGACGCATGCGCAATAGCTTCAAATACACAGTTGGCATTCACCATCCTCATCTAACAAGTGGCGTTGCGCGCTAACTCTCTCTCATTTTATCTCAGATTTGTACGTGACTTTGTACGTAACGTTACTTGTGCGAATTAATATTAATTAATCGCGATTACGCTGCTAAGACTGTGCAACTGATTGAAAGTAGCTGTAATTATTTCGTTTCGAAGAATCTTGTGCGGATTAATTTAGAACTGATCGTGAATAGACAATATTATTAATTCAGTGACGGTATCTGTTTGTGAAGTGGACGCAGAAACTCGTTTACTGCCGACTTACGGCGCGTTCGCTCGCTTACTGCTGACCTAAAGCCTGATTTACACCAAGGCAACAACGTGCGGCATTGTCGCATGCGACATATTGTGGCGTGCGCCATCTTGTGGCATGCGACACATTGCGGCATATGTGGCATGCGACAGCGTATTTTATGCCAAGGCAACAGTTTTTAAGCGTCTTGCTGTCAAATTTTAGTCTGCCTACTTGATTGATAGAGATAGGTTAGAATTTCTTCAGACAAAAACACAAAAAAAGTAGATATTATATATTTCTTTTTTAGATTTTCTGTAGTAAGGGTACAATTTCTAGAGATACCAGACGATTAGTGAGTTTGTTAATTTTTTTCGTCTACGTAGGTACATTGTATTACTTGTCGATGTGACCTAAGTCGGTTTTTTTCGTTTGCTAACAAATATAATTATCATTACACCACTCCATGTCCGATTTATCTCATTTTGTAAATAAAATAAATAAGTACAATCAAAACATAACCTAGAAACTGGCCTGACGCATCAAAAATTGTCGCACGGAATCCATCGTGATCTGATACAAGCTGCGACACTCTGCCACATGACGCAAGGTGTTGCCGTGCCGCAAGGTTCTTGCCACAACGTGCGACATTTTTCATGCGTCAATGCCGCATGCCACAATGCCGCACGTTGTTGCCTTGGTGTAAATCAGGCTTAAGGCCGCGCGCTCACTAGCGCGCGTGGGTCACGCGTGTGCATCACTTCTCAAGGACATTCAGGACACATATTACACACTTACGCCACTACACTACCCAACTACCTACATACACACCTACCCTGACTGTCTTTGAACCGGATCGCACCCCGAGTTCCCCTCTGAAGGTAAGTCCTAGATTAAGTTAGAATAACAACCTCGCGCAGCGCGATTAGTATCGCCCATAGGTAATTTCGTACCCGACCCTAGGCAGTCCGCCGGGAGGTCGCTGATGGGCCCCGATCTCTGAGGCTCTGCGGAACTGGCTAGGGCCGTATGAAATAATAATGTGATTAAAAAATACTTTCATATGAAAGGTAATGCCACCTTTTTGTTAATTTGACGTGTCAGATTACTTTTTGTAGCAAAAAACAGAATAATTCGGCATTTTTTGAAGGACGTTGTTTCCATAGCGCAACTAGATTCAGTCTAGTGAGCAGTACGGGGAACGCCTGTGTATGGCTACTCCCCTCCGTGTTGCTCTTTGATTTGATACCAATTTTGTAGAAGTGCACTAAAAATAACTAGTCCGCACTCTTGGATATGCCGCCCTTTTGGATGTAGAATGACAAGTCACAAAGTTAACCATGCATTGTCATCCAAATTGAACTTGTATACAATATTTCAGCTAAATTTTTTGAAGATATTTGCTTCAAAATTCAGTTGCATTATTTCACCAAAAGAAACATAGTTACATACATTGCAAGTTAAATAAAAGCTTGTAATAAATTAAATGTAAAAAACCTTTTTAAAAAACAAGCTTTTATTTGAATGCACTAAAACGAAAAAAATAAATTTTTACTTCTATACTAATATAATAAAGCTGAAGAGTTTGTTTGTTTGTTTGTTTGTTTGTTTGATTGTTTGTTTGTTTGTTTGAACGCGCTAATCTCAGGATCTACTGGTCCGATTTGAAAAATTCTTTCAGTGTTAGATAGCCCATTTATCGAGGAAGGCTATAGGCTATATAACATCACGCTAAGACCAATAGGAGCGGTGCCCACGCCGACTAAGTCGCGCGCAGAAGCTAGTCTCCTTATAAAGTCATTACACATAATCTATATGATAGAAAAGCTTGTCGCGAGATATGAGTACTCGTATTTCCTTAGTTTGAAAATTTTAATAGTTAAAATCAATCACATCAATTTATTTAATTTACTTGTTTATTTTTTTAATTTATTTTTTTCGTTTTAGTGCATTCAAATAAGTTTGTTTTTTAAAAAGGTTTTTTACATTTAATTTATTTTTGACTTTTTAGTCGGTTATCACGTTACTTTATTCGAATTATTCTTAGCAAGCCCTTTCATTTGATACCCAATTTTAGAAGTGCAATAAAAATAACTAGTCCGCTCTCTTGGATATGCTGCCATATTGGATTTAGAATGACGTCACAAAGTTAACCATGCATTGTCATCCAAATTGAACCTGCATACAAAATTTCAGCTCAATTGGTGGCTTCAAAATTGAGTTGCAAGATTTCACCCGAACAAACATACATACAAACCATGCATTGTCATCCAGATTGAACCTGCATACAAAATTTCAGCTCAATTGGTTGTTTAAAAATTGAGTTGCAAGATTTCACCCGAACAAACATACATACATACATGCATATATACAAACCATGCACTGTCATCCAAATTGAACCTGTATACAAAATTTCAGCTCAATTGGTTGCTTCAAAATTGAGTTGCAAGATTTCACCCGAACAAACATACATACATACCTACATGCATACATACAAACAATGCATTGTCATCCAAATTGAACCTGTATAGAAAATTTCAGCTCAATTGGTTGAAGATATCTGCTTCAAAATTGAGTTGCAAGATTTCACCCCAACAAACATTCATTAAAGTTACATACATACATACATATATTGCAAGTTAAATAAAAGCTTGTAAAAATGTAAGGGATAGCTGTCTGTACATGGAAGATATATGAGAAAAAATATTGTTAGAATTTTCGTCCGTTTGTCTGCTGTGCGTTTGTGCATGCTAATCTCAGAATAATAGGCTTATCCGATTTAGATGTGGTTTTCACTAATATATTGGCATACAGATGTTTGCCGTGGACTGGGTGTTTGTGCAGTCCTTGTGAGTCTCCTCACCGTGCCTCGGAGAGCATGTTAAGCCGTCTGTCCCGGTTGTTATCATGTACACCTGATAGCGATCGTTACTAATAGTAGGGAATATATCCACCAACTCGCATAGGAACAACGTGGTGGATTAAGCTCTGATCCTTCTACATGGGGAAAGACGCCTATGCTCAGCTGTGGGATATTACGGGCTAAAGCATAAAGTGAGTGAAAGTAAATGAAACAATGTTTTTATTTAAAATGTCATGTATTTACTATATCATAGCGGCAGCGGCGCGACGCTGACGGTCTCCTTCTCGTCGTACTGCGTGTCTTCCTCCTCTTCTTCTTCATCGAAACCGACTTCCTCGTCTTCGACGAGAGCGTCCTGTAAAAAGGCTTATGAATAAAACTTAATGGTCTAAGATCCGAGATACCTAAATATTCCCTCATCTGTTAATTAGATGAAACAATTTTTATAGGCTGATTTTAAATATTGTTAATTTATATAAACAACCTCTGCCACCATAAGCCTGCTGCAATTTTTTTTTATCTTTTCCCTCTCATGTTAATTACATGTAGTAAGCTAAAACCGTTAATATTTTACATTATATACCTGACTTTAGTAGGCACCCATCTCTATGGTTGCTACACTTATCTGCAGCCTGGTCAGTAACCTCAGTCAGCAGTAACCTGGCTGCAGGTAAGTATAGCAATCATAGAGATGGGTGCCTACCGTAAAATGCTACAACTTTGCCAACACTGCTCAACATTGCCTAAATTCAAAATTTGTTAAATTATTGTCGTTAAGAATTGTTTTAAAAGTCTTTAGTATTACTAAAAGCAAGTCGCCAATGCATATGGCACCACTGAATCAAACTACATGCGAAAATATAAAAAAATAAACTTTCAGGGACACTTCCAATGTCAGTCACGATACGCGCGTTTTTACCGGCTCGAGTAGAAATTTCATTTTGTGAATATTTAAGCCTTATGTACTAAAGTGTTATGCTATATCAAAGATAATATGCTTTTTTATATTTTTTTACTATTATTTCTGTTTAAAGTCGTATTTTAAACAGGCAAATCTTGGTGGGCAAAGTTGTATTAGGTTTTCGAAAAAATCGACACAACATTGCCTAGGCATAGGGCTACTACTTTTCCGGCGTACGCTCATTAAGAGCTAGTCTTTAGATTGCGGCCTGTCGATTTATAGGGTTTTGGGAGGTGGAGGGCGGAGGGAGGAACGGGCTACCCCCTGGTACCACTCCTACTGTGCGGAACCCCATGGTTATGGAGATATCCATGGTTAAAGTTTTGAGATTAGGAGAAGACTTTAGAGTTATTACAATACCTTCGAGCTGACTCCACCTTAGGTTACTATTTGAAATTTAAAACGAAAATGTTCTTCATTGTTGATTTTATTTCATACAAAAAATACATTTCAATATGATATTTTATTTTCTTTTATTTACCTATCATGGGGCAACCCTACATCAAATTTACTTTTGTATGCAAATTTGGAGAAACCCGCACAACTTTGCCTAACCATAATATCTAAAATAATATTGTATAGTAATTAAAGACTGAAAAATACCGTGGAAAAGAAATTATAATCATAACGAGTATCAAAACTTCTGCTTTGATACTTATTTATTTTAAAAGATATTTAGCTAGGCAATGTTGTAGTTTCTAACTTAAGTTTGCCTACTTTTTTAAAGCACAATTTTGGTGGTTTAAATGCGTTTTATTCGTTAAAATCAACTTTATTACTGTAGCTTAGAGTCCGACATTGAATAGTAAGTGAAATTACTTATGACTTTCTTTAAGAAAAACGAGTTATTAAGAAAAAACTTCAAAATCCGTGCAAAGTTGTAGCATTTTACGGTACTAAAGTCAACGCCATCTCTTAGAAATGATAAAGACTACTTTCTTGTCTCCAAAACTAGCGGCATCTATTCATGCATGCTTGAACTACTTCGTTCCGTTTTTTCACGCGTCACACGCGCATAGTAAAAATTTACTCTCATCATTTTTCTCTAACGTGCCAAAAGAAGTAGGTATAACTTCAAAAACTAATCGCTATGTTGTAAAATACGGTTGACTTACAATATCCACTTTTATGTTCAATTTTTTAGGGTTCCGTACCCAAAGGGTAAAAACGGGACCCTATTACTAAGACTTCGCTGTCCGTCCGTCCGTCCGTCCGTCCGTCCGTCCGTCCGTCCGTCCGTCCGTCCGTCCGTGTGTCTGTCACCAGGCTGTATCTCAAGAACGGCTATAGCTAGAGAGTTGAAATTTTCACAAATTATGTATTTCTGTTGCCGCTATAACAACAAATACTAAAAACAAAATAAAATAAATATTTAAGGGGGGCTCCCATACAACAAACGCGATTTTCTTGCGCTTTTTTGCTCGATATCAATAATGGCAACAGGTAGGCACTTGAAATATTCACAAAATACGCAGTTGTATTTTTACTTTAATAATAAATAATAAAATTAAAATAAAATTAATATTTAAGGGGGGCTCCCATACAAAAAACGTCATTTTTGCCTATTTTTGCTCTCATACAATAAAAGTGATTTTTAGCCGCTTTTTGCCCGTTATTACAATCAATGTACCTAGTCAATGGTACGGAACCCTTCGTGCGTGAGTCCGACTCGCACTTGGCCGATTTTTATTAAAAACATTACGTTATTTTCAAAGCTATTTTCTTTAGTTCAGTATTAATCCTTATCCAAATGAATATGTTATTTAGCTTAGGCATTTAATGCAGATTAAAATTACACTATATCAATCAGATGAATAGTTTTTGAGATATCGCCGTTAGAAGTAATTATTAAAAATAAATAATGCGCAACAAAGTGGGCACGGGTCGGCTAGTAAAATATATAATATGCATACTATATACTTACATATATAAAATACATATACAGGCTGAGGTTAATGGATAATCCTTTACCTGCAGCTGGAGAATATCATAATGGATCAGAAAAATACAATTCATGTTTAGTAAAAGTTGCTCACTAATTTTGTTGTCACAGTCGCAAAAACATGAATTATCTCTATAAGATTTTTATTTATTAAACTTAAATAGATGTACTATCAAATGTATTATGTCATTTTTGTGCTGTTGCCTAATTTTTTTTTCAAATGCAACCGAATTTTTTTTTCTTCTTTCAAATAATTTTTCCTTTGTGTTTGATCGCTCAGTAGGGAAAGATATTTGAATGTTGTTGTTATTATGTTAATAATAACCATGCTACAAGCTAGCTTCACACTATAAAAATTACGCAATGTAAGTAATTTAGGCCGATAAACGTAATTAATTGAATATCAGTAGTTCAAGACAAATTTAAAGCAGCGCCATCTATGAGATTTCAAAAACATCATCATCAATCCGTTTTTGGATATAAATAATTTAAATTTTATTATGTTGGCGAGGCTAATTGTCATTTTTAAAAGTCATAGATGGAGTTGTGCATTTTCTTCTTAAAAATTGTAGGTATCGTTAATTCGTTTCAGAGATGAGCAAGACAATTTAAAAAAAAAATGTGTTTATATAAGTTTTAAGCTGCTTCATCTACCTATGTCTTTTAAAATTCATCGAGTTTGTCTATATGTAATAACAAACAGAACTCAAAAAGAACTGCATAGATTTATAGGTAACAAAATTTAAACTAGAAAACGGCACGCTATTGCTGTAAGCAATTTGAGCTAAATAACGAAAAAAGAGAAAAATTAAGCATGCCATATATCTATACTTATTATAAAAATAAGTCCGCCGGCCGCGTCTTTCTGTCCTCCTGTCTGTCTGTCTGAACGCGATAAACTCGAAAACTACTGAACGGATTTTTACACGGTTTTCAACAATAGAAAGAGTGATTCTTGAGGAAGGTTTAGGTATATAATTTATTATGCTTTTATGTAAATTAGCAGAAATACGGCGATAAATGTTGAAGAGGTCGCAAAAAATCTCGCCAACGGGGATCTTTCCTCGCGAACGCCGCGGAAACTAGCAAAGATATAGTTAAGTAATGTACTAGCGAATTCAAAATCTATAAAAATTCTACAAAAAAGTCCGCGACAGCATATCTCTATCTCTTACGGTTGACTTACAATAACCACTTTTATGTTCAAATTTGTAATTAAAAACATTACGTAATTTTCAAAGCTATTTTCTTTAGTTCAGTATTAATCTTTATCCAAATATATATGTTAGTTAGCTTAGGCATTTAATGCAGATTAAAATTGTCCTTCACACTATATCAATCAGATGAACAGTTTTTGAGATATCGTCGTTAGAAGTAAATATTAAAAATAAAATTAACGCGCAACGAAGTGGGCACGGGTCGGCTAGTAATATAATAAAGATAAGACATGCTTATTCTTTTACAGTACAGAATAAATAGTGATATAGTTAGTACAAAATAAACATTGACTGTTAATATTTTTGTTCGGTATTTATTGGTGTAATTTTTGCGCCTTAGTTAATATATTTTCATGTTGCATATAAACTTAAGTGAAATGTGGAACTAGCTAGATTTTTTTACGCAAACGCAGCCATTTATTTTATGTTAAAATCATGTATCATCACTACATAGTATAAAACAAAGTCGCTTTCTCTGTCCCTATGTCCCTATGTATGCTTAGATCTTTAAAACTACGCAACGGATTTTAATGCGGTTTTTTTTAAAAGATAGAGTGATTCAAGAGGAAGGTTTATGTATATAATTTAGTATAGTTTTATGTAAATTAGCAGAAATACGGCGATAAATGTTGAAGAAGTCGCACAAAATCGGGCCAACTGGGAGCTTTCCACGCAAACGCCGCGTAAACTAGCAAAGATACAGTGGAGTAATGTACTAGCGAATTCTAAATCTATAAAAATGCTACAAAAAAGTCCGCGATAGCATATCTCTATCTCTTACGGTTGACTTACAATAACCACTTTTATGTTCAAATTTTTAATTAAAAACATTACGTTATTTTCCAAGCTATTTTCTTTAGTTCAGTATTAATCCTTATCCAAACAAATATTTTAGTTAGCTTAGGAATTTAATGCAGATTAAAATTGCCTTTTACACTATATCAATCAGATGAATAGGTTTTCAGATATCGTCGTTAGAAGTAATTAACAGCGAAACATTTAACCCTTTAACCGCCATCGCCGTAATATTACGTGTTGTAAGAGTAGTACCTCAGCCGCCACGTCGGAATATTACGTAAAGATCCTGTCATTTAAAAATGTCATCATTGCACCCGTGCGAAGCCGGGGCGGGTCGCTAATAAGTTATAATTTTTTACCCTATAAAAATGCTTCCTGTTTGCTAACTAGATGGCGGTGGCGTCGAATTAAATCGCGCTATAGTTTCGTTCACAAAAAGTAATGTTATGAGTACAAATATCGTCGTCTCAACGGCTCAACCTATAAAACTGGGGTTACCTGCGTTGCTATAAGTTATCGTGTGCTTGGTCGAATTTAACGTGAAAACATTTTCCGGAAATAAATAAATTAATAAATTCATATTCATACTAATATTATAAAAATATACATGCGAAAGTAACTCTGTCTTAGCCGTGCGAAGTTTATATCACTGAAGAGATAAGAGAGATATATATAATTTTGATCTTAGGATATATATCACTCAATTGTCTCTTCATCTCATTTGGCTCAGTGAATGACAACTGACAAGTGTTTCATCGTATGATACAATATGAATCGAAAAGATACAGAGCTATAGCTATCTCTCTCTTTCGTATGATAATCGCCATCGTCCGATCTCGTTTACTCTGGCTCAGTAACAGAGTTACAGCTGTCTCTCTCATTCGCATGATAAGCGCCATAGTCCGGTCTCGTTTACTCTCTCTCAGTCCGTCAGTATCTCGAAAATGAATCATAACCCTAGTGAGCTGGAGATACATTTGGAGATACATATTTATGCGTGCGTTCAGAAATTTATTTAGTGTAATATAAGAATAATTGTGTTTGCTCGCAAACGAAAAAAAAAACCGACTTCAATTACATCGACAAGTAATACAACGTAATAAGACGAAAAAATAGTCAAGTAAATACGCGCTATTGAATATTACTCAAAAAGTTGTTATCAGATCTCGATCTAATTTAAACAAGGCTACATGACAAGTATTAGCTTTCGATTAAAGTAAGAATCATCAAAATCGGTACACCGAGTAAAAAGTTATGCGGTATAATACACCGTAGGTCGACGAAAAAGTAGTCAAGTAAATACGCGATATTAGATATAACTCTAAAAGTACTTGTCAGATCTCAATAAAATTTAAATGGGACCACATGACACGCAAAACCTTTCATATAAAACAAAATTGATCGAAATCGGTTCACCCAGTCAATAGTTCTGAGCTAACATACATAAAAAAAAAAAAAAATACAGTCGAATTGAGAACCTCCTCCTTTTTTGGAAGTCGGTTAAAAATATATCAAGCTACTTATATATATATATATGTCGGAGAGTCAATACAGATAGTTATTAATGACGGTACCTGTGTTGTTATTATTATTCATCTACCCTCACTCATTGTATTATTTGAGTATTTCTGACGTGTATGGCGGTACTTGCGCTATTGTCGATATTCACCTACCCTCACTTCTATTATTCGAGTCATTCAGTCGTGTATAAAAGACCGATGCAACCGCAGCTAAGTCAGTCTTGGCTCTGGCTTGGTACGGTACACTCGTTGTATACTGCTAGTAGCTTAACCTCGACTCTTCTAATAGTTAGTTTGTGTACACGAATTAATTGTTACTTATTGGGCAACTCGAGCAGTGGAGGCGAGTGCCAATGCGCATTGTTAGGCGGCGCCGCCTTAAACCTAGACTCGGGTCGCAACTCCCGGGCACTGCTATGAGTTGTCCCTCTGCCACGCGATAGACGGTACCCGCTCGGTGAGTCCATTTAATACTTAGTAGTTCGGTCATCCGTCCGTTCTTCTCCTACCTACTTCTGATCTGCGACATCAGAAGTGGGATACTGTTCTCGTGCCCACTAAGAGTGTTACTATAGTGAGTAATTTATTTCACGATGCCACGAGTATCGCGTTCGCGTAGTCCCGTTAAATTATCGTGCGATCGAAGAGCAAGTCGAGTCGACATCATTTAAACTGATAAGTTAAAATATTCAATGTTGCGAGCGTAGTCGTGGTATTTAGGTTGTTTGTTAAGTTTTTGTGGTTACCCACTTGTTTGTGATAGTGTTAATATCGTCTTAGCTTGAGTATTTCCGAATACCCCCTGTAACGGATATTTTTGCGTTCTATTGTTCTTTGTTGAAGTGCCGAGGGAGCGTAAACTTAGAGACGTCATCTTCCGAATAGTTAATGCTAGTTTTCTGATAGGTCGGTCGCCACTTTTGGCGCCGTCTTTTGGCGGGATTTTTGTAATTTGTAAGTGAATAGGCAGTTATTGTTTAACTTTGTGATAGCTTATTCAATGTAGTTAAAAACTTAACAATGTGTATCGTGAATGGATAACTGTAGGTTTTAAGTGAGAAATAAGTGTTCCGTTGAGGGTTTTCAGTCTTTTTCTACCTTTGATTTAAAAGTTTCTTTAGTTGTGCTCTTTATGGACGTTTAATTACAGAGTTAATTGATAACACCTTGGTAAAATCGTGGACCCATTATGTAGTCGTTGTAGGTAGCTGTTAAAGTTTGTTTTGTTACAAAATGAGGAGCGTAATCAAATAAAACTTGATCTGAAATATCGAGGCCCTTTTCGCGTAATAGAAGTTCTCGAAAGTAATCGGTATACCCTTAAGGCTCTAAATTGTAAACGTACCTATTTTGCTCACGAGTGGTTAAGGAAAATGCTAGCATGTCATGTACCAGACGATGTTGATGAAGTTTATGATCTTGTTGATAATGATGATGTTCAAGTTTAAGTAGATGGAAAGACTCGAGTGAATGACTCTATCGACCGTAATGTGTTCAACCGTACCAGTCTAGTTATTCGTAGTCGTAGCCCGGTAGAATTGTCTCTTGGGGCAACCCAAGAGTCCAGGGTGCGCGGCGTGCGTTTAACTCTGGCGGAGGTCGTGGTCTGGTCTGTTGAGAGCGTAGCGTGTAGTCGCAGGGGTGACTGACACGGGCGATCCATTCGGTGGATATGTGTACTGAGAAGTACGTGACTGACACATGTACTGTGATTGCTCTTCGTCCAGAGAGCCGTGGTGTTAGAGGTCTTTACTCGAGGATTTTTGGTTGTAACTTGTTGTAGAAGTAGACGTACGGTCTATAGTTTTGGTTGTGATGACGTCGATGGTACATGGCTGTGGTAATTGTGTGAAGTGATTAGTTATAAATGGTTTAACGACATTTATGATTCAGATTATTGTAAAGTTCTTGAAATAATAATAGAACCTATAGGTATGTTCACGATCATTTACGAAGGATTCCTCTTACTGATGTAGCTGCTGCATTAGATTTGTTTAATGTTGTTGATGCTAATTTGGTCGTATCACATGAGGTGATACGATATATGTTGGCCGTATCACATGAGGTGATGACAATATAAATGGGGCAATAGTAGTTGTCACTAGCTGCTGAGGCAGTCGGGCCATGAGCTACTGTCGCTCGATTTAGGTGACAGTAGCGACTCTTTTAGTTGGTTATAGTCACTCGATGGAGGTGACATGAGCTGCTGTCGCTCGATTTAGGTGACAGTAGCGACTCTTTTAGTCGGTTATAGTCACTCGATGGAGGTGACATGAGCTGCTGTCGCTCGATTTAGGTGACAGTGGCGACTCTAGTGGTTATCGTCACTCGATGGAGGTGGCGTGGAAACATGTTTTAGTTGTATTGCTCGATGGAGGCAATATCGTCACTCGATGGAAGTGACATGGAAATATGTTTTGATTGAATTGCTCAATGGAAGCAATATCGTCACTCGATGGAGGTGGCATGAGAAACATGTTTTAGTTGTATTGCTCGATGGAGGCAATATCGTCACTCGATGGAAGTGACATGGAAATATGTTTTGATTGAATTGCTCAATGGAAGCAATATCGTCACTCGATGGAGGTGGCATGAGAAACATGTTTTAGTTGTATTGCTCAATGGAGGCAATATCGTCACTTGAGGGAAGTGACATAAAAATATGTTTTGATTGAATTGCTCAATGGAAGCAATATCGTCACTCGATGGAGGTGGCATGAGAAACATGTTTTGGTTGTATTGCTCGATGGAGGCAATATCGTCACTCAATGGAGGTGGCATGGAAACATGTTTTGATTGTATTGCTCAATGCAGGCATTATCGTCACTCGATGGAGGTGGCATGAGAAACATGTTTTGATTGTATTGCTCGATGAAGGCAATATCGTCACTCGATGGAGGTGGCATGGAAACATGTTTTGATTGTATTGCTCAATGGAGGCAATATCGTCACTCGATGGAGGTGGCATGAGAAACATGTTTTGGTTGTATTGCTCGATGGAGGCAATCTCGTCACTCGATGGAGGTGGCATGGAAACATGTTTTGATTGTATTGCTCGATGGAGGCAATACATGTGGTTATCGTCACTCGATGGAGGTGGCATGAGCTACTGTCGCTCGATTTAGGTGACACTAGCGACTCTTTTGGTTGGTTATCGTCACTTGATGAAGGTGGCATGAGCTGCTGTCGCTCGATTTAGGTGACAGTGGCGACTTAGAGGTTATCGTCACTCGATGGAGGTGGCATGAGCTACTGTCGCTCGATTTAGGTGACAGTAGCGACTCTTTTGGTTGGTTATCGTCACTCGATGGAGGTGGCATGAGCTGCTGTCACTCGATTTAGGTGACAGTGGTGACTAATATGTGGAAAGCAATAATGGAGTAATGTTTATACCAAAACGATTGGTCAATTTTGATTTAATGGTAGATTGGCGTATGGTTGTATGGTTTGTCAACAAAAAGTGGTTGTACTATCGCTTTATCTTTGGTTAAGTGTGGGTCAGGATAGGCCGAGACGAAACTTTGATATCGCAGTACCTTTTTGCTTTTTACGGCATCACACGGGGACGTGTGACTTGTCAGGATGGCCGTGTCGGAGAGTCAATACAGATAGTTATTAATGACGGTACCTGTGTTGTTATTATTATTCATCTACCCTCACTCATTGTATTATTTGAGTATTTCTGACGTGTATGGCGGTACTTGCGCTATTGTCGATATTCACCTACCCTCACTTCTATTATTCGAGTCATTCAGTCGTGTATAAAAGACCGATGCAACCGCAGCTAAGTCAGTCTTGGCTCTGGCTTGGTACGGTACACTCGTTGTATACTGCTAGTAGCTTAACCTCGACTCTTCTAATAGTTAGTTTGTGTACACGAATTAATTGTTACTTATTGGGCAACTCGAGCAGTGGAGGCGAGTGCCAATGCGCATTGTTAGGCGGCGCCGCCTTAAACCTAGACTCGGGTCGCAACTCCCGGGCACTGCTATGAGTTGTCCCTCTGCCACGCGATAGACGGTACCCGCTCGGTGAGTCCATTTAATACTTAGTAGTTCGGTCATCCGTCCGTTCTTCTCCTACCTACTTCTGATCTGCGACATATATATATATATATATATATATATATATATATATATATATATGTAGGAATCAGAAGTAAGGAGTAGGACGGATGGCCTGGTTAATTCACAATGTAATTTAAAACAAGATAGTAACACTACTTAGTATTCAATGGACTCACCGAGCGGGTACCGTCTATCGCGTGGCAGAGAGACAACTCGACGCAGTGCCCGGGACTTGTGACCCGAGTGTTGGTTTACGGCGGCGCCGCCTTATAATGCGCATTGGCACTCACCACCACCGGTCGAGTTGCCCAATCAGTAACAATTAATTCGTGTACACAAACTAACTATTAGAAGAGTCGAGGTTAAGCTACTAGCAGGATACACAAGTGCACCACGCCACGCCAGAGCCAAGACTGCCTGAGCCGCGGTTGCACCGTTCGTTTTATGCATGACAGAATGACTCGAATAATAGAATGATGTAGGGTAGGTGAATATCGCAGGTACCGACATTAATAACTATCTGTATTGATTCCCCGACACGGCCATTCTGACGTGCGCGCGTCCTCGCGCGCTATTTATTACAACCTTAGGTATTTTTAATGAAAAAAACAAAATATCGCTCGACTATCCTGACAAAAATCTATTCAACATCTTAATATCTGGTCCGGTACACACTGACCCTTTGGACTAGAAACAATTGGTTTCAGTTAGTAAGTCACTCAGTCACACCAGTCACATTTAATATGGTTATCATCATAATCATTACAGTCATATCAATATGGTAAGTATCACTGATCTAGGTTTAAAATATGAAAACCCCTATAGTTCAAACAGGTGAGATTCCTGCAGCGCATTACTCATCATTACAAACAGTCTGGTCCGAGTCGTCGCCCACTAAAAGCAGGCGAGACTCCTACAGCGTTACACTCATCATTACAAACAGTCTGGTCTGAGTCGTCGCCCACTAAAAGCAGGCGAGACTCCTACAGCGTTACACTCATCATTACAAACAGTCTGGTCTGAGTCGTCGCCCACTAAAAGCAGGCGAGACTCCTACAGTGAATCATGGATCGTCTCCCACAACAGCAGAAGAGACCATACTAATGTAAAACAGGCTGGTCGGAATCGTCGCCCACTAAAGCAGGCGAGACCCCTACAGCGTAACATGGATCTTCTCCCAGAACAGCAGGAGAGACCTTACTATATTTTTTTCTTTCATCATCTCTTCAGTAATGGATCGTCTCCTACAACAGCAGGAGAAACCACACTGGCCCGCATTGTTTGTCTCTTTATCTTTTTTTTTTAAACATCTCTCTTTTTTTCACTCCATTTACTATTCATCTCTTAAGTACTTTCGTTAGCTCTGTGAGCATTAGCTTGTACCATAATGTCAAAAGATATTGTACAAAGTCAGTATTAGAGTCGGCACACACACACACACAGTATCGCAGTAATTGGCAGTCATTGTATCAGTTGACAGTCATAGTATCAGAATCATTCTGGGATTACTTCCATTAAACCGAAAAATTAACTAATTATTATAAGAATAGGCCAGTATGGGTCAGTGTGGGCCTTGTCTCTCCTTAATTAATTAATAAACTACAAATCTCAGAGTCACATTTGCGAATAGTAATATCTTGTCCAATAATAATATGAGGACAGGTTTACATTGATGTTTTTTCATGAACTAAAACTACTACATGAACTAAAATTACTAAAGGGCCTTGATATTTCGGATCAAGTTTCGTTTGATTACGCTCCTCGTTTTGTAACAAAACAAAATCACCGATAGGACATTAAAAAGCCTAGCTGTCTCTATGAAGGAATTATCGAAATCATATAGTTCTATTTACAACCCTTGCTTCCCAAAGTTACTCAATAATTTTTAGCACAGATGGAAACATAAGAATTTTAACAGTCACCTACAACGACTACCTTAAAATGTTACTACTCACGCGTTAGTGACATTTAAATTTAAAACGCTTTGTTAATAAAGTCTAAATCAACTTAGAAAATCACATACCTGCCTACTTATTTATTTAACAAACTAGCTACGTAATTACAGAGTACAGTAAGAATTTTTAATAGTTACCTACTCATAAACAAAATTATTAATCTGAGGTTACCTACCTACAACTATTGTTGTAATAGGTTTACGATTGTACCAATGTGTTATCAATTAACTTTCTGTAATTTAAACGTTCTTAAACAGAACACCTAAAACAACTTATAAACAGTTTAAATAAATCAATCAATCAAAGGTAGAAAAGACTAAAACCCTCAATGAAACACTCATTTCTCACTTCTAATCTATAGTTCACGATACGTGTGTGTTTTAACTATATCGAATTAATTATTATCACAGAAATCACTTATACGCCACGTAATTAAAACTACGTAACTAAACAATAGCTGCTCATACAATTACAAATTACAATAATCCCATCAATAGATGATAAAAATGGTGACTGACTAATCAGAAAATTAATATTAACTATTCGGAAGATGGTGTCTCTAACTTTACGCTCTCTCGGTACTTCGACAAATAATATTAGTTAAAATATCGTGTAAGATAGTAGACGTAAAGACAAAAATATCCGTTACAGAGGGTAATCGGAAATACTCAAGCTAAGACGATATTAACACTTTATCACAAACAAGTGGGTAACCACAAAAACTTAACTTAAAGCAAATATAGCTACGCAGAGTCATGTACCAACGTAAATCAAACTTTCAATAACCAATTCATTTTCTACAACACTAACAACTATGTAAGCCACCCTTCCAACCAGCAATTACAATTGCTCCACAATCCACGCGTATCCCTCTTGGATCACGTCACAGTGTATCCCTCCTGGATCACACATTCATCACAGTGTATCATCCTCTTGATGACTACACACTACAGTCTTTAGAGTGCTTACATCAGTTTTCTGTCACATCACTAAAATGTTCACCATTATGATCGTCATCTATAAACTCAATTGGTACATGACCTTCTGGCATCTTCCTTAAACGACTGTCGCTGCGACTACCGCGACGGCTCGCACTACGATTACGCTTACGGTCTGACATTGTGACTGAATCGAAACAAAAACTGAATCGCAAAATCTATTAGCAAAATTAATCACTACACAACTACCTTACGTATCACAATAAAACTAAAATCAACAAATAACCGGTAACTCGAATTACGTAATCGAACACTGAACAAAAACCACTTGTACACCGGTAAGAATAAAACAGAACGACCGAAAAGAACTAAAATATCGATGTACCCACTAATTACCACGAAATATTGCAACTTACTATCGACGCACGACTTTCGCGATGTGGGTCGTTAAGGTTGCATCCCACTTCTGATGTAGGAATCAGAAGTAAGGAGTAGGACGGATGGCCTGGTTAATTCACAATGTAATTTAAAACAAGATAGTAACACTACTTAGTATTCAATGGACTCACCGAGCGGGTACCGTCTATCGCGTGGCAGAGAGACAACTCGACGCAGTGCCCGGGACTTGTGACCCGAGTGTTGGTTTACGGCGGCGCCGCCTTATAATGCGCATTGGCACTCACCACCACCGGTCGAGTTGCCCAATCAGTAACAATTAATTCGTGTACACAAACTAACTATTAGAAGAGTCGAGGTTAAGCTACTAGCAGGATACACAAGTGCACCGCGCCACGCCAGAGCCAAGACTGCCTGAGCCGCGGTTGCACCGTTCGTTTTATGCATGACAGAATGACTCGAATAATAGAATGATGTAGGGTAGGTGAATATCGCAGGTACCGACATTAATAACTATCTGTATTGATTCCCCGACATATATATATGTTTTTTTAATGTATGTTCGGCGATAACTTCGTTGTTTATAAATCGATTTTGATAATTGTTTTTTGATGGAAAGGAGATATGGAAACTTAGGTACCATGATAAGGAAACCAGGATCTGATGATGGAATCCCAAAGAAATCGAGAGAAACTCTCGAAAATCGTAGTGACAACTAGTGCGTTTGTTAATATTTTTTTCTCTACTTACGTTGTATTACTTGTCGATGTTATTGAAGTCGGTTTTTTTTCGTTTGCTAGCAAAAATAATTATCATTGAACATATCTCACCATTCATACAAAAAAAAAACTAAATTGAAATCGCATCATCCGTTCGCGAGCTACGGTGCCACAGACAGACAGACAGTCAGACAAACTCGTCAAACTTATAACACCCCTCTTTTTGCGTCGGGGGTTAAAACACTGTCACCTGGTACTGCTGGTATTCAGAAATCAAGTCAGCCATGTTGCTCGCTGCCTCAGTGAACTCCATTTCGTCCATACCTTCGCCCGTGTACCAGTGAAGGAATGCCTAGAAATATGGAAAATTTACCAGATTTAGAAATATTAACGAGTCAAAGTAACGAACAAGTGTAAGTTGAAACTTGATATTTATAAATCTATATATATATATATATACTAGCGACCCGCCCCGGCTTCGCACGGGTGAAATGCCGATACTAAATATACTGCACACTTTGAATTTCAAGTCTCTTACTTCAAAAACATAGGACTTTCATGCAAACTTCCAACGCCCCGTTTAACTCCCTTAGGTATGGAATTTCGTAAAACCCGTTCTTAGCGGATATCTACTCCCTATAAGGGACCTACCTGCCTAATTTCAAGTTTGTAGGTGTATTTTTAATTCGACTTTCATACAAACTATCATCCCCTGTTTTAACCCCAAGAGGGGGTTTATTTCTCAAAATACATTATTAGTACACCTCAACACCATCTATAGAGCATACATTTTGAATTTCAAGTCTCTTACTTCAAAAACATAGGACTTTCATACAAACTTCCAACCCCCTTTTAACCCCCTTAGGGGTGGAATTTCGTAAAATCCGTTCTTAGCTGACCTCTACTCGGCAAAAGGAATATTCCTACCAAAATTCAAGTCTCTACGCCTTATGGTTCCAGAGATATCGTGATGAGTCAATGGGTGGGTTACTCTTTTATATATAATATATATATAAACGACGAACAGCAATTGATATATCGTTAGTCCCGCTAAAACTCGTGAATGGCTCGACCGATTTAGCTAATTTTGATTTTGAAATATTTGTGTAAGTTCAGGGAAGGTTTAAACGGTGAGAAACATAAATAATATTTAACGGAAAATACTAAAAACGACGATTTAATTTTCCAATACAAAATGTTCCTAGCGGGGAAATTTAATGTCTTTTGTCAAAAACGTTGTCAATTGGTTGTCAAATATTTATACGTGAAAGTGTTTTGTGTATATTTTTAACAAATATATGTAGGTGATACGAAGTTCACCGGGCCATCTAGTCTATATAATAAAAATGAATGTTGCTAAGCGCATAACTGAAGAATGGCATGACCAATTTTGCTAATTTTTTTTATATGTTCCTTAAATCTCAAGGAAGGTTTTTACACTAGAAAAATAAATAAATAAAAATAAAAACAAAAAACCTAACAGACAGAACGAAGTCTGTCCGGGCAGCTAGTTAAAATAAAAAAAGTTTTAAAAACAAACATTTGTATTAAATGCGCTAAAAAGAATAAAATCTATACAAATAAATAAAATTGGAGTGTCTGTTTGTAATATTAAAATAAATTAAAAGTAAAAAACCTTTTTAAGAAACAAGCTTTTATTTGAATGCACTAAAACGAAAAAAAAAAAATTTTTACTTTAAAACTTTTACTATCTACTTATAAAGTCATTACACATAATCTATATGATAGAAAAGCTTGTCGCGAGATAGTACTCGTATTTCTTTAGTTTGAAAATTTTATTAGTTAAAATCAATCGCATTAATTTATTTAATTTACTTGTTTACAAGCAAATCTTGCGACAAGCTTTTATATCATATAGATTATGTGTAATGACTTTATAAGTAGATAGTAAAAGTTTTAAAGTAAAAATTTTTTTTTTTTCGTTTTAGTGCATTCAAATAAAAGCTTGTTTCTTAAAAAGGTTTTTTACTTTTAATTTATTTTTGACTTTTTAGTCGGTTATTACGTCACTTTATTCGAATTTTTCTTAGCAAGCCCTTTCATTTGATTGATACCCATATTGTAGAAGTGCACTAAAAATAACTAGTCCACACTCTTGGATATGCCGCCATATTAGATTTAGAATGACGTCACAAAGGTAACCGTGCATTGGCATCCAAATTGAACCTATATACAAAATTTCAGCTCAATTGGTTGAAGATATCTGCTTCAAAATTGAGTTCAAGATTTCACCTGAACAAACATACATACATACAAACCATGCATTGTCATCCAAATTGAACCTGTATACAAAGTTTCAGCTCAATTGCTTGAAGATATTTGCTTCAAAATTGAGTTGCAAGATTTCACCCGAACAAACATACATACATACATACATACAAACCATGCATTGTCATCCAAATTGAACCTGTATACAAAGTTTCAGCTCAATTGCTTGAAGATATTTGCTTCAAAATTGAGTTGCAAGATTTCACCCGAACAAACATACATACATACATAAATACATACAAATCATGCATTGTCATCTAAATTGAACCTGTATACAAAATTTCAGCTCAATCGGTTGAAGATATCTGCTTCAAAATTGAGTTGCAAGATTTCACCCGAACAAACATTCATTAAATTTACATACATACATACATACATACATACATACATACATACATTGCAAGTTAAATAAAAGCTTGTAATAACCGCTTTTTATTAAATGCATATGGATGTATACACGGTACATTATACATAAACAACATTTTTTACAATTTTTGTCTGTCTGTCTGTTTGTTCCGGCTAATCTCTAAAACGGCTGGACCAATTTTGACGGGACTTTCACTGGCAGATAGGTTATGTAATAAGGTGTATCTTAGGCTACTTTTATTTTACAAATTTTAAATAACTTTTTAGGGTTCCGTACCCAAAGTGTAAAAACGGGACCCTATTACTAAGACTTCGCTGTCCGTCCGTCCGTCCGTCTGTCCGTCCGTCCGTCCGTCCGTCCGTCCGTCCGTCCGTCCGTCCGTCCGTCCGTCCGTCCGTCTGTCACCAGGCTGTATCTCAAGAACGGCTATAGCTAGAGAGTTGAAATTTTCACAAATTATGTATTTCTGTTGCCGCTATAACAACAAATACTAAAAACAAAATAAAATAAATATTTAAGGGGGGCTCCCATACAACAAACGCGATTTTCTTGCCCTTTTTTGCTCGATATTAATAATGGCAACAGGTAGGCACTTGAAATATTCACAAAATACTCAGTTGTATTTTTACTTTAATAATAAATAATAAAATTAAAATAAAATTAATATTTAAGGGGGCTCCCATACAAAAAACGTCATTATTGCCTATTTTTGCTCTCATACAATAATAGGGATTTTTAGCCGCTTTTTGCCTGTTATTACAATCAATGTACCTAGTCAATGGTACGGAACCCTTCGTGCGCGAGTCCAACTCGCACTTGGCCGATTTATTTGTTAAATTCCACGCGGACGAAGTCGCGGGCACAGACAGCTAGTAATATATAAACGTTCCGTGACCTTGCATTGCGAAACAAAGTTTGGTTCGCAAAAACTAATCTCAAAAATTCGGACATAACACTGAATTTTTTACTAAAAGTCGTCACGAAGTGTTTATGACCACAAGACAACATTTTTTAATCTCAAATTGCTGGACAAGGGAAGGGCAGATTATCATAATCGGTCCAAATGGCAATAGGCATCGAATTATTTCCACCGCTGAGATAAAGGCTCTATTGAATAAATCTGAAGGACAAGAGCCAGTTTCCACGACTGCCGCAGCTAATATTTCAAATACAACGCCTCCAGCCTCCAGTTTCAAGGGTACAAAAACAGTCCAACCTCTCCAAACGACAAGGACCGAAAGGAATATTAAAAAATAATTTACTTTATGTTATGTCAAATTATTATTTTTTTTCTCGTTTTATTAATAGTACCTGGGTGACCGAGCCTAGCTCGGTATTTTCTTTTTTTTTTGTTTTTTTTTTTGCTCAGTATTTTTATATTTTAATGTTATTTAAATAATAAATCACGAGTGAAATTAAAAAAAAAAGAAAAAAAATTGATCTGGCGGCTGAGATTGGAACCCGGGTCCACACGATTCGACGCCCGCCGACTTCCTAATTACGCCATTTAAACTATAATCAGAACGGTGAAATTAAGCTTCGTATTCTAATGATATTTTTTTCATTGCCTAAAAACAGGGATAAAACGACATTTTTTTAAATGAATCCTAGCTAGATCAATTTTTCGCCCCCGAAATCCCCTGCATACTAAATTTCACGAAAATCGTTGGAGCCGATTCCGAGATTCAGAAAATATATCTATACTTAATATTATAAAGAGGTAAAGTTTATAACTTTGTATATACGGGGTAATCTTCGCAAATACTGATCCGATCATGAAAATTCTTTCACTAACAGAAAGCTACACTATTCAGGAGTGACAAGATAAAAGGAAAAAGATAAAAATATATAAAGATTTTAAATCACCAGGATTTGAACCTGCGTCCTCTGACGTGCCGTGTCAACAATTCAATCTAATCAAGCATTATTATTTGCCTTAGAAATTAATTGGTGATTTTAAAACATTTATATTTATCTGATTTGCTGAAAATAGTGAGAGGCTACACTATTCAGGAGTGACATAGGCTATATTTTATTGTAATTGTACAAAAAAATTCAGTAAAAAAGAAAAATATCTTCTATACTTATTATAAAAATAAGTCCCCGGCCGCGTCTTTCTGTCCTCCTGTCTGTCTGTCTGTCCTCCTGTCTGAACGCGATAAACTCGAAAACTACGCAACGGATTTTTATACGGTTTTCAACAATAGAAAGAGTGATTCTTGAGGAAGGTTTAGGTATATAATTTATTATGCTTTTATGTAAATTAGCTGAAATACGGCGATAAATGTTGAAGAGGTCGCAAAAAATCTCGCCAACTGGGAACTTTCCACGCGAACGCCGCGTAAACTAGCAAAGATACAGTTAAGTAATGTACTAGAGAATTCAAAATCTATAAAATTGCTACAAAAAAGTCCGCGATAGCATATCTCTATCTCTTACGGTTGACCTACAATAAGCACTTTTATGTTCAAATTTTTAATTAAAAACATTACGTTATTTTCAAAGCTATTTTCTTTAGTTCGGTATTAATCCTTATCAAAATGAATATGTTAGTTAGCTTAGTCATTTAATGCAGATTAAAATTGCTCTTTACACTATATTAATCAGATAAATAGTTTTTGAGATATCGTCGTTAGAAGTAAGTAGCAGCGAAACATTTAATGCTCGGCGAGCCAGCGTTGAGCGTTCTTTCCTTGAGATGCCTATAACGGCGCGGGCGAGTCCATCCCCTCTCCCCGCATTGCTCGACCGCCTGCTCATGGCCTCATGCTATTAAAGGAAATCAAAGAATATCAAAGATCATTTTATCGAACGTTTTTTTTAACTTTTTTGTTAAATTCCACGCGGACGAAGTCGCGGGTACAGCTAGTTAAAATATATTATGAAAATGACAAAGAAACGAACGCCATCTATCGCTGTTAGATTTAACTATTTAATACTCTATTTTATTTACTGTCTATTTGAATCTATCGATGACGAAGTTTTTACTCTTTTTGATAGATGGCGTTGGAGCAACATATTATTTATTTAAGTGGTTTAAAATTTGTTCTTTATAGTATGTTATTTGGTTCTGTAATTTAAAATAATAAATACACGATATTATTACGATTTTATTCATCGCTGTAGGCGCCCGCTGCCGTTTATTTTTTATTTTATATATTTTCTCTTTACTTTCTGTTTTACTTTATCGGTACTACGGACGTAGTTTTGGTCAAAAGTTTTCTTCAAAACTATTTTTGCATTTTAATTTCTACTAAGTACTATAACTACTTCTGTTTTAATATTTCTTATAGTTATTATTTGTTGTTTAGTCTTTTCAGAAATAATTCTAATTTGTGTTTATCATAATTTTTTGTTTCTTTAGCTTCAGTCTTACTTTCTTCTCTTTACTTTCTGTTTTATTTTATCGGCTTAGATACATTACTTACAGGTAATTAAAATTTCGGGATATTTATTTCGATTTTTCAATATTAGGTACAATACAAATATTTCTCTATTTTATTTTTGTCTAACACTTCGTCGATCTGAAAGCAAATTGCATTATTGAATTATATCGTCACGTGCACTATACCCCGTCCGGCGACTAATTATACCCCGTCCGGCGACTAATGATCTTTTTGACACTTCAAGAAATTTTGACATTAGTGACTGCCTCACACGTTATTTATTCGATTCGAAATAATAATCGATTTTATTTAAGAAGAACTTTCAATCGATTTAATTAAATACATTTAGTTTAAAAATATTATTTATTTATGCGTTTATTACTTTTTTTTAATTATAAATGAAATATATAAATAATAAATAAATGAATTAACAGAGTTATTGCTCTTTATTCTTGGTTTGCAATTAAATTTCAAGATTTCGACTTAATTCCTTGCAAGTAATCAATCTTGGGGTCATAGATACTATTTTTATTTCCTTTTTTGTATCAAAATTTATAGAAACAATAATCACATGACGTAAAATTATTTTTATAATATGATCGATTTATTATCGATTTATTATTTCAAGAACTGTTTCATAGTCTGTGGTTGTTTGTTATGCACAGTGTACTTCACTCAATCAATCAAATCCTCAATAAAGTATGACATTACTGTAAAATTTTTAGTACGTTATTCCGGAAAAAAAAACTGTAATTTATAGGCGTGAGCTGTCAAAAAGGTATTTACTCGCCGGACGGGGTATAGCTTTTTGACAGCTCACGCCTATAAATTACAGTTTTTTTTTCGGAATAACGTACTAAAAATTTTACAGTAATGTCATACTTTATTGACGATTTGATTGATTGAGTGAAGCACCCTGTGCATAAGAAACAACCACAGACTATGAAACAGTTCTTGAAATAATAAATCGATAATAAATCGATCATATGATAAAAATAATTTTACGTCATGTGATTATCTATACTAATATTATAAAGAGGTAAAGTTTATAACTTTGTTTGTATATACGGGGTAATCTTCGCAAATACTGATCCGATCATGAAAATTCTTTCGCTAACAGAAAGCTACACTATTCAGGAGTGACAAGATAAAAGGAAAAAGATAAAAATATAATTCAAAAATGGTAAATGTACTACCATCTCTCGCCGCCATCTATCGCCATTAGAAGACTATTTATTAGTCTATCGACGTCGTTTTCGGGATTTTTGATAGATGGCGTTGAAGTAACATATTATTTATTTATTCCCCGTCCGGAAGGAGACTTCCGGGGGGGCTACCACAACCACCTCAACCAGCCTAGACCAAGGAGGACCTTGGACGGTAGTCACCGCCAAGAAATCAAACAAGCCACAGCCTGCTAAGAAGGCCAACCCTAACACTGGCAGCACACTAGAAAATGTGACGGCAGATAAACGTAAGAAGAGACCCAACGCCATGAACAGGTGGAAGCGGAGGCTGCAGGCAAAAAATGCTCCAACACCTGTAGCAGCGGTCAAATTTACCAAAACACCAGACCCCAAGCCGAGTACTAGCGGAGGCCAACCCTCAATGGTAGAAACACCCAGGTCCACGAAAGAGGGTAGCGGGAAGACAAAAACACTTGCAACGACGGGAGTGGACAACCCCAAGAACAGTACCAGCAAGAGACACTGTCCCGAGGACCGGACGACGCCTAGCGAGGTCAGAAAGAAGGCCCGCACTGGAGCGACCCCTAAAACATATGCAGCAGCCGCTAAATCTGACCTGATAGCGGCCGTTACTGCAACAAATAGAGGCCACTTGAGCAGAGAACAAGCGGAGGAAGTTCAGGGGGCCCTGAATACAAAACTCTGGTCCCTTGTACAGGCCAGGACCGGTAAACCACCCATGTTCCAGGGCAAGCCGACGTACATGAACGGCTCACTACAGCTGTGGTGCATGAACGCCGAGACCATGGAGTGGGTGAAAAGCAACATCGATGGCCACACACTGACATCAGGTGTCAAGGTAGAAGTCAGAAGGCAATCGGACCTACCAAGGAAAGTTAGATGTGGCATCCTCATACCAGGTCAAGACGAGGCCAACAAGATTGGAGAAGCGCTGCGGTACTTCAACCCCTGGGCCGAAGTGGACCGATGGTTGCTGCACATAGCGCAGAAACAGGCAGCAGGCACCTTCATTGTGGTCAGCATACCGGAGGACCTAATTCCTAGCATCCTGGAACGTGGGCGGCAACTTTGCTATATGCTGGGCGCCGTCTACGTCAAGTTCGAGGAGCGCAAGGGCAAGTTCACCGACGTGCCTCCACAATCTAGGAAGACAGAACAAACTGTGACGGAACAACCGAAGAGCACTCAGATGGTGGTTGAAGAACACCAAACCCAGCAACCCGGCTCCAGCTGTAGGATCAACGACCCTCCCGAAGGCACTCTCTCGGACACTGCGCACGATCCGACGAACGCCGACATGGCGAGCGACGGTGATGAGGCGGTCAGTGTTGGAGAGTTTGCCCTGGGGATAGAAGAACTCGACCTTGGGTCAGGGGACGACTCTGAAGATGGAGTCCCTTTCACCTTGTAGTCGAGCCCTCCAAATAAATCTCCACCACAGTCTCACTGCTACGGCACAGCTGCGTAGGTGGTTGGAGAACAACAAAACAGCTGTAGCCTTCATCCAGGAACCCTGGCTATCGCGGTCAGGTTCTATACAAGGATTAGGCAATCTCAAAGGTAAGCTTATAACAAGTAATGAACCTAGCCCAAGGGCAGCAATATTTGTCACTAATAACATTCCCGTGCAGACCCTTACCGAGTTCTGTTCCAGAGACATCTGCACAATAAAAACAGCCGTATCCACATCCACATCGCGGGAAGTCGTCCTCGCGTCTGTGTACATGCCAGATGGAGAGGACCCCCCACCACAAGACCTGGTGCGACTAGTAAACCACTGCGAAGCAGAAGGATTGGATGTCATCGTTGCAACAGACTCGAACTGCCATCATACGGTCTGGGGTAACGAAAAAACCAATAACAGAGGTAAGACACTTATTGAATACTTATCCACTACTAAATTAGACATTATTAACACAGGTAGCAAACCCACGTTCGTTACCAGGCGTGCCAAAACTATCATTGATCTCACGCTGGCAAACGACGGAGGGTCCAAACTCATATCCAACTGGCACGTGTCTGACGAGGCGTCCTGCTCTGACCATAGGTGGATACGCTTCGATCTAGGCATTGTACCGACACCTTTAAAACCTTATAGAAACGTACGTAAGACAAACAAGGAGGAGTTTCGTTCAATGCTTGTTAGAGGGCTAGAGGCGCTTGACTGTCCTGTAAAAATAAAAGACACTCATAGTTTAGAAAAACTAGTGGAGAAACTAACACTTCTGTTTAAGAAATGCTACGAAGCAACATGTCCACTAATTCATCCTCCGGAGAACCCAACCGACAAAAAATCATGGTGGGGCCCAGAGCTAAATCGCCTCAGAACCAAGGTTAGGAAAGCACTCAATAGAGCTATGAACACGTATAATCACCAGGATTGGGATCACTACAAAAATGTTAAGGCCCTGTACAAAAAGCGAATACGGTTTTGGAAGACTCGAGCTTGGCGCAACTTCTGCGAAGCGATTGAGTCGTTTGTGCAGGCCAGTAGAATCCACAAAATCCTCTCGAGGGACCCACAACATGTGATGGTGGCCCTAAGGAAACCGGACAATTCCTACACCAAATCATTAGAAGAGTCACATCAAGTGCTAATCCAGACACACTTTCCGGACTGTACTATGGTTACCACAACCAACTGGCAGGATACAAACTTCACTACTACAGATAGCGCCTGGAAGTGCGCAAGTGAGGTAATACAACCTAACAAAATAGCGTGGGCAATCAAGAGCTTCCAGCCTTTCAAAACGCCAGGACCGGACGGCGTATACCCCGCGTTCCTCGAATGGGGAGGCTCACGTTTGAACCACACACTCAACTCAATCTTCCAAGCCTGCCTGGCTTTTGGCTACGTGCCCAAACCATGGAGGGAAGTAAAGGTTACCTTTATACCTAAACCCGGCAAGGCAGACTACTCAGATGCAAGGTCCTATAGGCCGATCAGTCTCACTTCCTTCCTTATAAAGACGTTGGAGAGACTGTGCGATAGATACCTGAGAGATAACGTACTACCGAAAGTACCACTACATAAGAATCAACATGCTTATAGTGCAGGTAAATCGACAGAATCAGCCTTACACGCTGTAGTGAGCAAGATCGAAGAGGCACTTACAATCAAGGAATCATGTCTAGGCACCTTTATCGACATCGAAGGTGCTTTTGATAAAACTAACTTCAACAGCATAGTCACGGCACTGAACCGCCACAATACAAACCCTACTATAACTGCTTGGATTCGAAACATGCTGGCAAGTAGGATTGTGAGGGTAGACAACGACAAAAAACAGGGTGCTATCGTTGCTAAAGGGTGCCCCCAGGGAGGAGTGTTATCACCCTTGCTATGGAACCTCGTAGTCAACGATCTAATATCCTTGCTAAACGACAACAGATTCTATACAATAGGTTATGCAGACGACCTGGCCATTCTAGTAACAGGAAAGTTCACTAGCACACTTTGTGAACTGACTCAGACAGCCCTGCTATTGGTAGAAAGGTGGTGCGAAGAGCATAATCTATCCATAAACCCGAATAAAACGGAATTAGTTATGTTTACGAACAAACGAGACCTAGGAAATTATACTCTACCTATGCTCTTTAACTCTACCCTGAATTTAACCACAGAGGTTAAGTACCTTGGTGTAATACTTGATAATAAACTAAACTGGTCTAAACACCTGGAAAATAAATTAAAAAAAGCCAGCATCATCTTCTGGCAATGCCGTAGAATGATTGGGAGGAGCTGGGGCCTCAACCCGAAACTGACTCTATGGCTCTACACTGCGGTCATCAGACCCATGATCAGTTATGGAGCTGTGGTATGGTGGCGCAGAACACTTCTCACCACAGCGCAATCCAAGTTACAAAGCTGGCAAAGATTGGTGTGCATGGCAGTCACGGGCTGCATGAGAACCACCCCTACAGCAGCAATGGAGGCTATGCTAAATATTCTTCCACTCCACTTATTTATTCAGCAAGAAGCTGCTACCACAGCAGCGAGATTAAAGAACCACAAACTACTGTGTTCAACTGGCACACCACATATAAAAATTTTGGAAGATGTAGCCAAAGATATACCGCTCACGGAAGCTCCAAATGACGGAATCCAGATCAGGTACATTTTTGACAAAAAATACAAAATACAGCTGGATGAGGATTCACACGCGGACTACAGTACGCATGAACTGAGAATCTTCACGGACGGCTCCAAGACAAAAACAGGCTCAGGAAGTGGCATCTTCTCCGAAGACCTAAATATTAATATATCACTACCCATAGGCGCCCACAATACAGTGTTTCAAGCAGAGTGTTTGGGCATACTTGAGGCAGCCAGAGCAATCGGGAGAAGGAACGTACAGGACTCCAACATCCGGATACTATCAGATAGCATGTCAGTACTACAGGCACTAAACGGTAACTCAACTACCTCAGGTATCATCTTTGAGTGCCATAACACCTTGATGCAGGTAAGTGCATACAATGACATCACACTGCAATGGATCAAAGGTCACAACAACACACGCGGTAACGATATAGCTGACGAGCTAGCAAGAAGGGGGTCGAGCATGAGGGCCATAGGAGCCGAACCCATTATACCATTACCCTCTTGCTGGGTCAAAGGCCAAATTCGACAGCGCATGAAACACAAACATGTCACTCTTTGGTCCGAACTTGAGGACTGTAGGCAGGCCAAGTTGGCGCTGCCAGTAGTTGACGCCAAACTGGCAAACACCCTAATAAATATGAACAGACGCCAACTAAGACAAATAACTGCGGCACTAACTGGTCACGGTCCGTATAATAAACATCTATTTAATTTAGGCATCACCGACAGTCCCCTGTGCAGAGCTTGCATGGGAACGGAGGAAACGGCTATGCATGTACTTCTTCACTGTCCAGGTGTAGCGGCTTACCGGGCACAGCACCTTGGCACCCCGAGAACACTTCCGGAGATCTTCAAGAAGCCAAAAAGACTTCTGAAGTTTCTGGAGGAGCTTGGGTGGCAAGAGTGAATTAGCATATCCCCACTCACGCAAAATAGGCGCCTGGTCGTCGACTTGCGGAAACCAGCCCGTGATACCATACCATACCATACCATACCCCGTCCGGCGACTAATGATCTTTTTGACACTTCAAGAAATTTTGACATTAGTGACTGCCTCACACGTTATTTATTCGATTCGAAATAATAATCGATTTTATTTAAGAAGAACTTTCAATCGAATTAATTAAATACATTTAATTTAAAAATATTATTTATTTATGCGATTATTAGTTTTTACAAGCTTTTATTTAACTTGCAATGTATGTATGTATGTATGTATGTATGTATGTATGTAAATTTAATGAATGTTTGTTCGGGTGAAATCTTGCAACTCAATTTTGAAGCAGATATCTTCAACCGATTGAGCTGAAATTTTGTATACAGGTTCAATTTAGATGACAATGCATGATTTGTATGTATTTATGTATGTATGTATGTTTGTTCGGGTGAAATCTTGCAACTCAATTTTGAAGCAAATATCTTCAAGCAATTGAGCTGAAACTTTGTATACAGGTTCAATTTGGATGACAATGCATGGTTTGTATGTATGTATGTTTGTTCGGGTGAAATCTTGCAACTCAATTTTGAAGCAAATATCTTCAAGCAATTGAGCTGAAACTTTGTAAACAGGTTCAATTTGGATGACAATGCATGGTTTTTATGTATGTATGTTGGTTCAGGTGAAATCTTGCAACTCAATTTTGAAGCAGATATCTTCAACCAATTGAGCTGAAATTTTGTATATAGGTTCAATTTGGATGCCAATGCATGGTTACCTTCGTGACGTCATTCTAAATCCAATATGGCGGCATATCCAAGAGTGCGGACTAGTTATTTTTAGTGCACTTCTACAATATGGGTATCAAATGAAAGGGCTTGCTAAGAAAAATTCGAATAAAGTGACGTGATAACCGACTAAAAAGTCAAAAATAAATTAAAAGTAAAAAAACTTTTTAAAAAACAAGCTTTTATTTGAATGCACTAAAACGAAAAAAATAAATTTTTACTTTAAAACTTTTACTATCTACTTATAAAGTATTACACATAATCTATATGATATAAAAGCTTGTCGCAAGATTTGCTTGTAAACAAGTAAATTAAATAAATTGATGTGATTGATTTTAACTATTAAAATTTTCAAACTAAGGAAATACGAGTACTATCTCGCGACAAGCTTTTCTATCATATAGATTATGTGTAATGACTTTATAAGTAGATAGTAAAAGTTTTAAAGTAAAAATTTATTTTTTTCGTTTTAGTGCATTCAAATAAAAGCTTGTTTTTTAAAAAGTTTTTTTACTTTTAATTTATTTTTTTAATTATAAATGAAATATATAAATAATAAATAAATGAATTAACAGTTATTGCTCTATATTCTTGGTTTGCAATTAAATTTCAAGATTTCGACTTAATTCCTTGCAAGTAATCAATCTTGGGGGTCATAGATACTATTTTTATTTCCTTTTTTGTATTAAATTTATAGAAACAATAATCACATGACGTAAAATTATTTTTATCATATGGTCGATTTATTATCGATTTATTATTTCAAGAACTCTTTCATAGTCTGTGGTTGTTTGTTATGCACAGGGTACTTCACTCAATCAATCAAATCGTCAATAAAGTATGACATTACTGTAAAATTTTTAGTACGTTAAACCGGAAAAAAAATTGTAATTTATAGGCGTGAGCTATCAAAAAGCTAATTAGTCGCCGGACGGGGTATAAGTTCTATAAAATTTAGTATGTTATTTGGTTCTGTAATTTAAAATAATAAATACACGATATTATTACGAGTGTATACGTCCAATACTTGCTATAAACAATGAACCTAATAGAACTTAGTAAATACTAAGAACTACACAACATGGGTAATGCATCACAAAGAAAAAGATAATTAACGCCCAACGAAGTGGGCACGGGTCGGCTAGTATATATATATACAGGGTGTTAGGGGAATGGTTAGCCATAGAGGTATGTTGGGTAGGGGGGGTCATTTGGAACCTATTTAGGCTAACTTACCTAAAAGTGTTAGAGATTTTTTTTTTATGATTATTTTTTCATTTTTCGAAAAAAGTGCCGAAAATTAGTGATTTGACCATCATATCTTTTTTGTTTATTGATATATCAACGCCATTTCTTTTTTGTTTTGATCATCAATACATTGCGCATGTAAAATAAATGTGATTTAATTTAGAAAACATCTACAAAAAAAATTATGGGCCAAAGAAATCTTGACAGAGACAAAAAGTAAATCAAACTTTCAAGTTTAGGTATAAATTTTAAAAAAAATTAAAGCCTCCAGACAATTTAAAATAATTTAAAAAACTACTCTAGTTAACACTGTTTTAAATAATATTACTTTCATTCACCTACCTTACTTACTTTTTTTTAAATGATGAAATAACGAAATGGTTTCTACCTGAACCCACACTCTACGCTGACAATTATAACAATAATTGTTATTACGCAGGGCGGTATATCCCTGTATAGCACATGGTAAACTACCATCTTGACTTTGGCGACATGTTGGCGCAGCGGTCAGAGCACTGGCTGATGCGCTGGCGGTCGTGCGTTCGATTCCCGCTCACGGCAGATATTTGTATTGGTCATATAGATGTTTGTCGTGGTCTGGGCGTTTGTGCTTGTGTATTGTGTGTGTTTCCGGACCCCCGACACAGGAGAAAATCCTACTGGGGGCCGTCGAGTGTGAAGCGTTTATTATTTTAAAAAAATCTTGACTGCTCTCATCAGGCGAGGATTTACATCCTTATTTGAAGATCATCCTTATTTCTAGTAATGTAGATTATGAAAATTCACGACCGAATTCACTGTCATTCAGTCAGAATTCAAACGCCCAGACCACGACAAACATCTATATGACCAATACAAATATCTGCCGTGAGCGGGAATCGAACGCGCGACCGCCAGCGCATCAGCCAGTGCTCTGACCGGTGCGCCAACATGTCGCCAAAGTCAAGATGGTAGTTTACCATGTTCTATACAGGGATATACCGCCCTGCGTAATAACAATTATTGTTATAATTGTCAGCGTAGAATGCGGGTTCAGGTAGAAACCATTTCGTTATTTCATCATTTAAAAAAAAGTAAGTAAGGTAGGTGAATGAAAGTAATATTATTTAAAACAGTGTTAACTAGAGTAGTTTTTTAAATTATTTTAAATTGTCTGGAGGCTTTAATTTTTTTTTAAATTTATACCTAAACTTGAAGGTTTGATTTACTTTTTGTCTCTGTCAAGATTTCTTTGGCCCATAATTTTTTTTGTAGATGTTTTCTAAATTAAATCACATTTATTTTACATGCGCAATGTATTGATGATCAAAACAAAAAAGAAATGGCGTTGATATATCAATAAACAAAAAAGATATGATGGTCAAATCACTAATTTTCGTCACTTTTTTCGAAAAATGAAAAAATAATCATAAAAAAAATCTGTAACACTTTGCATATAGGTAAGTTAGCCTAAATAGGTTCCAAATGACCCCCCCTACCCAACATACCTCTATGGATAACCATTCCTCTAACACCCTGTATACAAGAATTGCTCGTTTAATAGTATAAGATTTATACTTTAGTTAATTAGTGAGAACTAAATTTAGTCCATTGAAATGTTACATTATTTTGGTCTTAGCGTGCGTTACTCTCGACTCTTTCAATAATTGATTTGTACCAACGAATTAAATGCTACATATTGTATTACGATCTATAGTTTGACTAAGACGGGGCGGGTAACTCGGGCAGTGGAGGTGAGTGCTTATGCGCATTTTAAAGGCGGCCGCCCTAAACCTACACCCGTGGTCAAAACTCCTGGGCACTGCTCCGAGTTTGTCCCTCTGCCACGCGATAGACCCGGCACCCGCTCGGTGAATCCATCGTATACTAAATAGTTTGGCCTCCACCTCGTAAACTAATCTGTGTAACTAACTATCTTGTGTTAAATTACAGTGTTATTAAACCAGTTTCAGTTTAAACCTCTCCTCACTTCTGATCTCCGACATATATATATATATATATATATATATATATATATATATATATATATATATATATATATATATATAGGATTAATAATTAGGATTATAATATATAATATATATATATACAGGATGTATTTGGAACGCTTGAAAAGATTTAAATCTAATAATATACTATTTATATGTATACTATATAATGCATATAACCATTTATCTCAGAAACGTTATTTAAAGAACATTTTAGGACTTATGTATTTTGCGAACTCTCGTTGACCGCGAAACGCGCGACTAGTGCGTGCGGGAGTACGTTGACCTCACGCCGGTCAGCTGATGGCGCGCATGAACTTGTGCTATTCAATGACATTGCCGATTTTTTCAAAACACGATTATTTTAAAGCATTATCTCTCAATTAATTTAATTTCTGTTTCATTATTTTTCTCAAACCGGATTATACCAAAAAAAGTTATGAAAACAGGCAAGAAAAAAAATCTTTTCACGTTTTTTCAAGCGTTCTAAATACACCCGGTATTATATCACTATACTATGTCTCACCCGTCTCTTGAACATGGCAGTAAATTGCTCCGAAATGCGTTTAAAAATTTCCTGTATAGCCGTCGAGTTGCCGATGAACGTGGCAGACATCTTGAGTCCACGCGGCGGGACGTCGCACACTGCGACCTTCAGGTTGTTGGGGATCCATTCCACGAAATAGCTGGAAAATATTCGTTTTATTTATTTTTATATATCCTTGGGACTTTTCTAATGTTCAGATTCTCTACTTTTTAGTTTGGTTTATTTATAAAAGCGTATTTTTTGGTTTTTTTAACCGACTTCCAAAAAGGAGGAGGTTCTCAATTCGACTGTATTTTTTTTAATGTATGTTAGCTCAGAACTTTTGCCTGGGTGGATCGATTTCGATCAATTTTGTTTTAATTGAAAGGTAGTGCGTGTCATGTGGTCCCATTTAAATTTATTTGAGATCTGACAAGTACTTTTAGACTTATATCTAACTAGCTTCTGCGCGCGACTTCGTCGGCGTGGACTCCGCTCCTATTGGTCTTAGCGTGATGATATATAGCCTATAGCCTTCCTCGATAAATGGGCTATCTAATACTGAAAGAATTTTTCAAATCGGACTAGTAGATCCTGAGATTAGCGCGTTCAAACAAACAAACAAACAAACAAACAATCAAACAAACAAACTCTTCAGCTTTATTATATTAGTATAGATAATGCGTATTTACTTGACTAAATTTTCGTCGACCTACGTTTTTTTTTTTTTTAAATATATAGACTAGCGCTTGAATGCGATCTCACCAGATGGTAAGTGAAGATGCAGCCTAAGATGGTACGCGCTTGCCTAGAATCTTCTAGTGAATCTTCTAGAGTGAATAGGCATCTGCCTATTCACTCTAGATTTAAAGATACCCAAGTTATAGTTAGTAGGAAAAACGGAAGCCGGAAGGGCGTTCTAAATTTTTGCGGAGCAAACTAGAAACGAGGAAGCAAAGCGCTTGGTGCGAGTTCGTGGGATTTCAACTACGTAGCGGTGCAGATTTGTGCGATGCCTTGCGGTTCGGTGGTAGAAAGGTGATGGCGGAACTAAATAGTATAATTCTTGAGCACACTTTCCGAAATAAATCCTATAAAATACCGACAAACAGGCAACCTTGCGCCGATGTTCCAGACTTTGAAGTCTAGATTTAACCAGCGTTTCGTCACCGATGAGTCTTCTGGCGCGTCGATCCACAGAATCCAAAGCAGCAAGCTGGTACTTGGCAGAGCCATCCCATAAATGGCTGCAGTACTCCATGCACGATCGTACTTGTGCTTGGTACAGAGTAAGAAGCTGTTCCGGTGTAAAGTACTGCCTGACTTTGTTGAGGATACCAAGTTTCTTACCAGCAGTTTTTGCCTTGGATTCTATGCTTTGTCCCGAAGTTCAAATTGGACGCGATATTTATGCCTAGAAAATCAATACTGTCGGTGATCGGTACAGATACACCCCGGAAAGTCGGAGCTAGTAAGAATAGACTCCATTTAGCGGTAAAAAGACACGCTTGCGTTTTGAAGCATGAAAATTTGACTAGGTTGGCGTCACGGCGTCACCCCAATCGGATACCTCTTTCAGCGCCAAATTTATGCGATTGACCATAGCCTCTCTATGCTCAAGAGTTTCTACTCCACCAGCACGGGGACCGAATATGTATCTCTCTGCAACGGTGTTGTCATCCGCGTACCCAAGGATACCGGGCCTGAGGAGGTCATTAATGTGGAGCAAGAAGAGGGTTGCAGAGAGAACTGATCGCTGAGGGACACCGGCATTATCCGCCATCAGGTCAGACGAGGAGCCATCTAAGACCACCCGAAATGATCGCCCACTCAGGAAGTCTGATATCCAGTTGCAGAGGCTAGTGGAGAGGCAGGGCACATGTTTTGAGAACTCTTGCTGGTAATCCGTCAGGACCACTAGCCTTATTCGTATCCAAATTGCGGAGTACTTTCAAAACCACAGTTTGGCGAATGCGTATTTCAGACATAGCAGAGTCGCAAGGTGGAAGTCTAGGCGGTAAGGCACTACCTGCATCGAGTAGCGAATTTTCTGCGAACAGATTCGCTAAAAGGTTAGCCTTGTCGCTCTCGCTCTTTTTTGAAAACCTTTTTGTAGGACTTGGCAGCAGAGTTGAACGCTCTCTTTTTCGTAAAAATGTCTGGAGATTTAAGGGTACGGGCTTCAGCCCACGCTGCAAACGCTGAGTCCTTACGAGCTGTAGCTTCAGCACATTCTGCATTGTACCACCTGGGGATCTTGACATCTAGTGATACGTCAGCATATGGAATGAAGTACTCCATCGCCTGTCGTATCACTTCTGATATTGCCTGTTCGCAACTCGACGGATCACAGGAAGAGAAGCAGGTCTGCCGCCAAGGATAGGAAGCGAAAAAGTGTCGCATCTCATCTCAATCTGCTGACTTATATCGCCACACACGTCTGGTTCCGGGGGGCTGGTATCCAAAGGGTGAAAGTTAGCGACTGACTTTACCAAACAGTGATCAGATCTGCCCAGCGGAGCTGCAACTGATACTGAGGTCTGGTCTGGGTCAGTTGTCAGCAGAAGGTCCAAACAATTAGGTGTATGGTCGCCAACATCGGGTACTCGTGTAGCTTCTTGGACCAGCTGGGTGAGATCTAGCGACAGGGCAAATTTAAGCGCCTCTTTCTCGGCATGGTTAGTATTTTGGTATGGGAACAGCCAGTCTTGGTGGTGAGCGTTAAAATCCCCCAAAAATACCATTTGGGGAGCTGGATACCGACGTTGGACCATGTCAGCCGTCTCACTGAGATATTCAGACATCCGAGTCGTCTCCCGATCACCACTGTGCGACCGATAGGAACAGGCATACACAATCTGCTCCATACCCGTGTCCAATAAACACCACATGATGGAAAGGTTAGGTATCTCTAAATTACGCAGACGTCGACAGCAGACATCATTACGAGCATACATACAGACTCCAGCGCGAGGTTTAAACTTATGCTCGAGCGACTACCCAGGGTACTGCAGGTACGCTACGTCTGCTGGACTATCAATTTGCGTCTCCGTAAGAAAAAGTAAATGCGGCCTCTCAGTCTCCAGGTGGTGGTGGACTGCAACGAGATTTGTGTGCAATCCTCGTATGTTGGTGAGGTGCACTTTTAGAGAGAGGAAGTGCAGCCGCTGTTTAACATTACTTTTTTTCTTGTTCTTCAAATGTGGTTAAAGGGTGAATAGGAAGAGAAATGGCAGTTGTACGAGGCGCTACGAGACTCGTATCCTACGGACCTCCTCGTACGGACCTGACTCGTATCCTACGGACGCGAGTAACATCGACCACCAAATATATTTTGTTGTTGTCGTTGTATTATACCGCTTACCTTTTTACTCGGTGTACCGATTTTGATTATTCTTGCTTTAATCGAAAGCTAATACTTGTCATGCATGTAGTCTTGTTTAAATTAGATCGAGATTTGGTTACAAGTTTTTGAGTAATCTTTAATAGCGCGTATTTACTTGACTATTTTTTCGTCTTATTTATTACGTTGTATTACTTGTCGATGTAATTGAAGTCGGTTTTATTGAAGTAAAAACTTCTTGAGCGGCGTTGAGCACTTTTGTGGGATGGGTAAAAACTGTGAAAATCGCGTCAGGATACGTGGGCGTAAGACGGTTGGAGAGTATTGTTGTAACATCGAAATCGATTAATCGAACAATCGATTGTTTTCTTTCGATTGTCGATATTTAATAATTATTATTTAATTATTAAATATATAATAATTATTATATAATAATAATTAAGCTATAATTAACTCTATATTTAATAAATATTTTAATAAATTATGGATGTTAGTTGATTTTTCTGAGAGATAAACTTTTTAATGTAATATAATGTATTTTAATGTAATATAATGTAATATAAATTGTAATGTTTGTGTACGATAGCACGTCATTTTGCAGCCTCATTCCTTCTCTTGTCTCCAGTGATAAATTTTGCAGCAGCTCAGGTAATTTTTTTTAAAATTTAAATAGATTTCAACATTTAATGTAGCTGGCAACTCATATGGGCCTATTATTTTCTCACCAAACTGCTGCAAAATTTATCACTGGAGACAAGAGAAGGAATGAAGCTGCAAAATTACGGGTGTCCCGCGTATTTTGCTGTTCGGGTGCGGGAATATTTAAACGACACATACCCAGTGCCCAATCCACCTAGGTTTGGGCACTTTTGTATAATTTTATGGCCACCAGGATCGCCTGACCTGAACCCCCTGGACTTTTTCTTATTGGGGGATGCATTAAAGAAAAAGTTTATACTAAAGCAGTGTCGACAATCGAAGAATTGCGCACATGTGTGCAATTAGCCACTCGTGAAATTGAAGTATCAGGCTATGCACGCCGTATCAAAAGATCTTTTATAAGGCGATGCCGAACCTGCATTGCTGCCAATGGAGGACATTTCGAACATTTAGTTTGATGTAATAAATGCATTTCTACTAAAAAAAATCTTAGTTTTTTATCTTTATCCTAACATTTAAGTGACACAAATGCTAATGATACAAAACGAACTTACCGACCGTGATAAGTTCTTTCGCTCCTACAAAATAATTTTGCTTGTCAAGCACTAATTGTTATAGCTTTTTAGAAACTACACAAACTAAGCATTCTTTTTAAATGCTGGGCAATTCTAGTGCCATACATTTTTTTTTCACAATCAATGGTTAAATATTGACAAAAAGTTACGAATAAAAATAAAAAAAACTTCTAACGCTAATTTCCATAAGTTTAGAATAAATTATGCCTGAAATAGTAATTTCGTTAGATAGTACAAGTATTTCCGAGTAAAATAAAATAAAAATTACATTAAAATACCTTAATTTGTAAAAATTATGACCAAATTACTAGTCGCGGTAGGAATTTTTTGAAAAAACACAAAAATATTCACAATTTTCACAGTGTTGGCAATCCTGAAATAAAAAGTACATTTTCTTGGAGGTCGACATCAGGGCTACCCCCAGTTAACGGATTATCCACGATTTACGTCACATTCTGTATATATTTTCTGAATCTCGGAATCGGCTCCAACGATTTTCGTGAAATTTAGTATGCAGGGGATTTCGGGGGCGAAAAATTGATCTAGCTAGGATTCATTTAAAAAAAATGTCGTTTTATCCCTGTTTTTAGGCAATGAAAAAATATCATTAGAATACGAAGCTTAATTTCACAATTGCCAACATAGCTATAACAGCGTAATTAGGAAATCGGCGGGTGTTAAATCGTGTTGACCCGGGTTCGAATCTCAGTCTCCAGCTAAATTTTTTTTCTTTTTTTTTAATTTCACTCTTGATTTACTATTTAAATAAAATTAAAATATAAAAATACCGAGGAAAAAAAAACAAAAAATAAAATGAAAATACCGAGCTAGGCTCGGTCACCCAGGTACTACTGATAATAAAAGCAATTCGTTCAAAATTATTCCCTAACTATTCCAAAAAATCAAAAATGCACAAAATTAATAATCAAGTTTTCACTTCTGCCGGCACTCCCGGAGTGCAACCCGTCTTTTCTTTTTTTTTTTCGTTTGCGAGCATACACAATTATTTAACTAAGTGTTTAGGGTCCTTAAGACTAGATGATCGAAATGAAACAAGTGGACTGTAATTATTATGCTGGTATATTAGACCGTACAAGAAAGAATCACGTCCGTTGCCGATGGTGTATCGTAGCCAGCTGATCCGAGCGCCGGGTCGTTGCGCGTTGGCCGTGCTACCGGCCTCCGCCCGTCCCCGCCGTACCCCCGTCGCTGCGCGAGCGCAATATCGCTCGAACAAGCTCCCCGGGTTGAAGGGTAAGCTTCAAAAAGGGAGTGGGCAAATGTTGTTGAAGGCGCGCCGTATCGTGCCCTTCTTTGTCTTGATATCCGCCACTCTCGTCGCTCCGTCACCTCCCGGATACACCTGCACGATACGTCCAAGACACCACAATAGAGGCGGCAGGGCCTTTTCTTTGATGAGTACAAGAGATCCTATTTTAATGTCACTGGAAGATGTAGGCCACTTGGTCTTCTGTTGCAGTAAATGTATGTACTCCGTATGGTACCTGTTCCAAAAATGTTGTTTTAGCTGCTCGACCCTTTGGAAGCGTTCTAGGCGGCCGACACTGATTTCTGTTAATTGTGGATAAGGTACAGATGTTAGTGGTCGTCCAATCAAAAAGTGGGCAGGTGTTAAGGCAGAGAAGTCAAGAGGATCGGAGGACAGAGGAGTTAGAGGTCGGGAATTTAAAATTGATTCAATTTGTGTGAGACACGTATACAGCTCTTCGTACGTGAAGTGGATCTGGTGCAACTGTCGCGTCAAATGATGCTTGATAGACCGCACGGCGGCCTCTGCAACACCGTTGAAATGGGGAGAATAAGGTGGCGTGAAACTAAACTCGATGCCTTCCTGTGCAATACATGAGTCAAGATTAGACGTCTGCAAAAATTTATTTAGTTCGTTACAGGCACCTACAAAATTGGTTCCGTTATCGGATAAAATTGTGCGTGGTTTACCACGACGGGCTATAAATCTATTCAAAGCTGCCATGTACGCTTCCTTCGTAAGGCTTGTGACAAGCTCCAGATGCACTGCTTTTGTAGACAGGCAAACAAAGATACATAGGTAGGACTTGATCAATTTGCAACCTCTACCCAATCGGTCAGCTATCAATATTGGGCCGGCATAGTCAACGCTAGTATGTAGAAAAGGAAACTCAAGTGTAGTCCTAGCAGTTGGCAGTTGACCCATTATAGGTTGTACACATTGCGCTTTGTGTCTAAAACATGTAACACAATTTCTTACGACCGATTTAGATAGGTTTCGACCTCCTAGGGGCCAATGAGTTTGGCGAACACTTGCTAGAAGAAGCTGAGGGCCAGCATGTAAAAGCTTTTTATGCATCATTTCGAATAGAATTTTAGTAAAATGATGTTTAGAGCAAATTAATATAGGATGTTTAACGTTGTAGTCGTAGGGGGAATTGTCAAGCCTGCCGCCAACACGAATGAGCCCATCGGAATCTAAAAATGGAGTAAATGAAATTAGTTTATTCTTACGTGGTAATGAACCTTTAGCTTTAAGTATACGATGTTCCTCCGGGAACATTTGTCGTTGGGCTGCTTGTGTTATATAAATTAATGAACTTTGTAGTTCTTGTTGGGTAAGTGAACCTAGTTTTTTATTTTGTATATTTTTTAAATTGTATATAAATCTTAGTATGTAAGCGAAAACTCTTTGTAAATAATTAAATTTAGAATATTTAGATATTAATTGTTGAATTAAATTTTGATTATAATCAGTATTTTGTATATTCATGAAATTAGAAAGGACATCTGGTAAATGCTGTTTACTATTACCATTGGGAGTTTTGGGCCAAATGGATTCATCTTGCAATAAGAAAGGTGGGCCTGACCACCACAATTTGCATGCGCTGATCTTATCAGCCTTCACGCCTCGGGTTATGAGATCGGCTGGGTTTTCCCCAGACGGTACGTAACCCCACTCAAAGCCAGAAGTACTCTCTTGTATTTCATTGACACGGTTACGTACGAAAGGCTTAAGCTGATGCGCAGGCGTCGACAACCAAGCTAACACAATTGTTGAATCACACCAAAAACGGCATAGTTTTATAGATATTGTCAGTGATTCTCTAACTTTTGTGCACAGCCTTGAACCTAACAACGCCCCACACAGTTCCAACCGAGGTGTCGTGACGGGCTTAATGGGAGCTACGCGACTTTTGGACGTTAAAAGATTTACAGTGACCATTCCTGAATCATCGATTGATCGTATGTAGACGCAGGCACCGTAAGCCCTTTCAGAGGCATCTGTAAATATATGAATTTCATTTATGTGATAAGTACACGAAATCCATCGTGGTATATTTAATTTATTTAAATGCGGTAATGTATTACAAAATGTATTCCACTGACTTGAGATTTCGAATGACACCTCTTCGTCCCAGTCACACTTATTTAACCACAATTTTTGTAAAATTACCTTGGCTTCCAATAAACATGGACTAACTAAATTTAGTGGGTCAAATATTTGACTAACGATGGACAAAATAATGCGTTTAGTGACATTCTTAGAGGGACTTGTATTTATTAGAAATGATAATGTATCTGTATCGCATAACCAATATAAACCTAACGTTTTTGATGAAACTTTTCGATCACTAAGATTTAATATATTATTAGAAGTATTGTAATTATTTATTTGATTTTGATTATTGTTTATTTGTTTTAAAATTTCTGCACTATTTGATTTTAATTTTCTTAAATTGAATTTAGCTGTAGATAAAATTGACATGACTTCTTTGCATAATTCGACTGTACCTTCAATGGTATGACTACCACTGAGGTAATCGTCAACATAAAAGTCACGTTGGATAGAATTTTTTGCATAGTTACTACATTCGTTGTCAGCTAAACTAACTAAGCATTTTGTAGCTAAATACGGTGCGGATGCGGTTCCGTAAGTAACCGTATTTAATTTGTATGTCTTTAATGGTTCGGAAGGATTTTTACGAAAAATGATTCGCTGTAATGAACGTTGAGAAGGATTCAATTCTATAGCCCGGTACATTTTTTCAATGTCACCCGTGACTACAAATCGGTGTTGTCGAAAGCGCAATAAAATTGAAAATAGGTCATCTTGAACGACGGGTCCCACCATCTGTATATCGTTAAGCGATATACCAGAGGTAGTTTTTGCCGACGCGTCAAATACTGTGCGCAATTTTGTTGTTGTACTAGTTTCGCGTATGACACCATGATGGGGCAAAAAATAATTTACACTAGATAAAAAATCACTGTCCTCTGTCATGTGACCTAGATTTAAATATTCTGACATGAAATCAACGTACATATTTTTGAAATTAGCATCCTTCTCAAAACGTTTTTCTAGTGATAAAAATCGACGTTTAGCCATTTCGTATGAGTCGCCTAAATTGTCGGGACTTGCTTTAAGAGGCATTGTAACTACAAATCGTCCGTCGTAATTACGAAATGTATTCTTGAGAAAACTCTCTTCACAAGCGCGTTCTTCCGCGGAAAGAGAATATTTAGAAGGGATTTTATCAATTTCCCAAAAACTTGTTAAATCGGGAACATTATTTGTATTTATAAGATTACATACATGTGAGTGGGGCGAACGGTGTCTAGTGGTTATTGTACCTGTTACTATCCACCCAAGCTTTGTATCACATAGTTTTGGTTGGTTTTTACCTAGATCAATGTGAGCACATTGTATGATGCTCCAAAAGACCTCTGCTCCTACCAGGATGTCTACGACTGACGGAATATTGAATGTAGGGTCTGCTAGGCGTATAGTCGTAGGTATAAGGGTGTTATCTATGTTAATCACCTTAGACGGCAGAAGTGAAGTGATCACCGGCAGTACTAGGCAATCAATGTTAAAAGAATAGTCACCGTAAATAGACTCAATTGTGAGATTACAAGACCGTGCACTATTAGTAGATTGATTGTTGATACCTGTGATCGTCGTGGAGAACGCATCGCGTAGGGGCAAACCCAACTTAGTGCAAAGGCTCTCACTAATAAAGTTGGCTGTACTACCGTTGTCCAACAGTAGCCTCGCATCACATTTTGTTCCGTCGCTGCGGACAACTCGAACCATGGCTGTGGAAAGCATGATTTATTATTTTCATATAAAGTTTCTAGTAAATCAGCCCTATTACTAACAAACATACAAAACTGTGACAACGAAGGGGCATCAGACAATGTATTGCGATACTCTTCCCAATATCTACTTGTAACAGTATCTAACTTAGTTGACATCATATAAATTATTAGAGTATCCCAGTATTGCGTGGGTTGATTTAATGTTTTAAGCGCTCGTAAATTCTTATTTGTTATATCTATAAGCTGACGCAAATAGAAGCAAGACTCTTTAGCTATAGGCTCAATATTGAATAAAGCTTGTATGTGGTTATTCACTAGAAGGCGATTATTATCGTAGCGGTTACATAGTAGTTCCCATGCTAATTGATACTGGTCACCTTTAAAATCAATATTTTTAATAATTTCTGCAGCGGTTCCCTTAAGAGAGGCGCGTAAATAATGAAATTTACTTATATTATCTATAGAACTGTTGTTGTGAATTAGTGACAAATAAGTATCTCGGAACTCGAGCCAATATTGATAGCTGCCATCAAAACATGGTAAATCGATTTTGGGTAGGCGTATAAAATTGTTTTTAGTCCCACCTGAGTATGAGCCGTCGGAGCCGGTCACTGAGCCCGCCAAATCACGATCTTTGACCTCAGCGACCCGCAGTAGACTTCGAGCTAATGCAACAAGCGAGTAATATTGTTCCTCGAACTGGGCTCGGGTCGCGTAAGCTTCATCCGGTTGATCCGATAGCATTTCGATTTCAGTCTGTAATTCATCGAATTCGGCGTACAATGCATCAAATTTAACAAAACGAGCTTCTAAATCGAGATGTTGCAAGTTAGATAAGGTGCTACAGCTTTTGATTAAGTCTAAATAATTACTAAAATTCGTGAGCTTGGCTTTCATTGAGCTACGTTTTTTAATTAATTTATCTGCCATTTTTATAGTTAAATGAAAAAAAGACAAAGGCAAAAATTTGTTGCTAATAAAGAGAAATAAAAAATAATTATAAATGAGGACTAATTATTGAAAAAAAAATTCTTATTAGTTTTTGATAACGAATACGAATGAGCTGTATACTACGAGTTTACGATAAAATGATAATTAAAAAAATTGATAAAATGATTTTTGAAAATGGGATTTTGAAAAAATGATGGGAATTGGAACAGACTCACAAAATAAAACCTTCCACATGAGAATGATATTCGACTTGCGTTTGACGGGTCTAAAGTCCGTGTCCGTTCGACCTCTAATTGCTGTTTGTTGCCGGGGCGCGGTTGCTAATAAAAGTATCCTCTTCAGAGTTTATATTTGACTCCTAGAAGTTTCTTCCACAGCTGTAGGCCGCAACTTAGATAAGGTATCCCGGAACCAATTTTTTTCTTTTTTGACAATAGACAGATTTTTCTTGACGGCGATCCTGAAGGACCAATGTTTAGGGTCCTTAAGACTAGATGATCGAAATGAAACAAGTGGACTGTAATTATTATGCTGGTATATTAGACCGTACAAGAAAGAATCACGTCCGTTGCCGATGGTGTATCGTAGCCAGCTGATCCGAGCGCCGGGTCGTTGCGCGTTGGCCGTGCTACCGGCCTCCGCCCGTCCCCGCCGTACCCCCGTCGCTGCGCGAGCGCAATATCGCTCGAACACTAAGTATTATTTTTTAATGTGTAATATCAAAGTGTAATTGAGTGATTTTCTTAGGTTATTAATAAATATGTAAATTATTTCCATAAAGTCGTGTTTTATTATATGTAATAATTTTTAGATACATTATTACTTTTTACTAAAATATTATTATTAAACAATATCACAATAATTCATTCTTTAAAGGACAATCACGACATACTTTATTTTTTAAAGTAGATAAAATGAAGTAGAGCATATTTCCAGTCAGTTGTGAAATTTTCTGTCATTTAACTTTGTGTGCGTGTGTTTACATTGTTACTCGTTGCGTAGTAACATAACTCACATTCTTGTTTTTGACATTGCACACTTCCACTATAAACGATTGCGGAAAAGAGTGGGGCGCGTCTTCGTGGATTGAACTACCTATAACCGATTTCGAAAAAAGGAGAACCTTTTCACTTTAACTGTGTTTCAACGGACTTTCAAAAAAGGAGGAGGTTCTCAATTCGAATGTATTTTTTACCATAGAAAAACGATATCTTGTTCCATATTAAACTCACCTTGAATTCTTGTTCTGTATCGCCAGTATCTGGTCGTCAACCTCTTTCATCGACATCTGACCTCTGAACATGGTGGCCACGGTCAGGTACCTGCCGTGTCGAGGGTCGCACGCCGTCATCATGTTGCCGGGGTTGAACATCTAGCGAAAGAAAGAAATAATTGTGTTTGTTATCAATCATAATTGTGTTTGATAGCAAAAGAATAACAAAAAAAAACCGACTTCAAACAGGAAACTAAAAAGTAACAAATAAATTTACTTAGCACAAAGTAATTCTTATTTTGATTTAGTTAATCAGAAATTATAAAATAAATATTTCATAATTTTGAAGTCGGTGCCTTCAGTACTATATCCACCACAGATATTCACCGAATTTGTGAACTTTATGCCGTGCGCGGTCTCCGAATACTATTATAAGAAGATAATTAATTACTACAGGATAGATATTCCATAATAATTACCTGCCAATATAAGCTTGAGTGGTGAGAAAAATTGATAATACCTATACCTAGTTATTGTTTTACTTGGCACCGACTTCAAAATTATAAAATACTAGCAGACCCGTGCCCACTTCGTTGGGCGTTAATTATCTTTTTCTTTGTGATGCAATTACCTATGTTGTGTAGTTCATAGTAGGTACTAATTTTAATTAGGTTCATTGATTAGAATTTTATTTAGAGTTTTATTTCTTGTTTATAGCTCGTATTGGACGTATAAAATCGTAATAATATCGTGTATTTATTATTTTAAATTACAGAACCAAATAACATACTAAATTTTATCAATCATCAATCATCGGCCTTAGTCCGTCTGTTGCAGACGATTCAAACAGTGTCAGCGTAAGTTATTTACACAGCTCTTCTCGTGACTGAATAAGCCGATTCGTGAGCGGCACCCTCTGCGACACGCTTTGCAGGTAAACTGGGTGGTGTTAATGGCGGAAGAAGCTTGTTGTTGTCGCGTTCTTCTTGCCGCTAAAGTATCAAACCAAGCTTGATCATATATCTTACGTCCGTCCACTACAATCTTACGCCACCAATCTCGACTCTCGGCAACCGCCTCCCAGTTTTGGTGTTCAATACCAAAGGCGCGCATATCTCGCTTAGCGCAATCCTTGAAGCATGGGCCTCCCCATGTTACGTTTCACCTTCGCTACGGCACCAAGCAAGATCTGCCGAGGCAGGCGCGAGGGCTCCATGCGATGCACATGCTCTAGCCAACGCAACCGCTTCTGCTTGAGTAACGCTGTGAAGCTAGGCAGCTGTGCAATCCTGAGAACGCGCTCATTGGTAACTCTGTTCTCCCAAGATATGCCCAAGATTTTACGAAGACAGCGCATATGGAAGGCGTTTAGTCGACGTTCCTGTTTTGCGTACGTTGTCCAGGTTTCGGCTCCATAAGAGAGTATACTCAAGATGCATGCCTGGTACACGATCATCTTGGTGCGTGTGGTAAGATATTTGTTTTGCCATACTCTCTTAGTAAGCTGCCCGAAGATGGTCGCCGCTTTGCCGATACGAATATCGATTTCCGCATCAAGCGAGAGATTGTTCGACACGGTAGACCCTAGGTACGTAAACATGCTTACGACAGCCAAAGGCACACCATCCAACACAATTGTAGGTATTTCCATGCTTCCTTGCGCCATCACAACGGTTTTTTTGGCATTTATCGACATCGAGAACAGTGTACATGCCCGGGAAAATTTGTCTATCATTGTCTGAAGCTCGAGAGCGGAGCCAGCCACAAAAGCTGCATCGTCGGCAAATAAAAGACTGTCCACGAAAACATCCTCGCGATTACGCCTGAATTTGAGAAGCTTAATAATGTTGTAGAGCTTCCCATCGGCCCTCGTGTAAAGATGGATACCCTGCTGGTCATTGCCGAACGCTTCTCTTAAGAGTAATGAAAAGAATACACCAAACAGGGTAGGGGCCAACACGCAACCTTGTCGTACACCTCTACGCATCTCAAACGGATCGGATGTGCTTCCGTTGAATACGACAGAACCTTTCATATTATTATGGAAGCATTTCGTCAGGTTCAGTAGTTTTGATGGACACCCAATGCTTTCAAGTCCGGTATATAGCCCCTCTCTGCTGACTGTGTCGAAAGCCTTATTTAGGTCAACGAAAGCTATAAACAGAGGTATGTTCTGCTCCCTACTCTTTTCCTGTAGTTGCCGGAGCGTAAACACCATATCGATTGTGGAACGCTGTGTACGAAACCCGCACTGTGATTCCGGGTACACGCGATTAGCTAGTTTTTGGATTCGTTCTAAGACCACTCGTCCAAAAAGCTTGCCTACTATGCTTAGTAAGGATATCCCACGGTAGCAGTTACAATCGCCGCGGTCGCCTTTGCCTTTGTATAAAGTTATAATATTAGCGTCGCGCATATCTTGTGGTACGTACCCTTTTTCCCAGCATTTCCACAAAAGATTGTGCAGAACAGGTAATAAACACTTAAGTTTAATGATTTCGGCATGGATGCCATCGCTGCCGGGGCTTTTGCCGCATTTTAGCTGCTTAACAGCTTTAAGCAGTTCCTCTACAGTAGGTGGATCGTCTAACTCCTCCCAGGTGGCCAGTTTCGGCATAATATGCACAGCCTTCGGTTGAATGTCCACTGGTTGTGAATATAGACCGGTGTAATGTTCCACCCATCTTGACATTTGCCTCTGGATGTCTGGTATAATAGTGCCATCAGCTTCTTTTAGTGGTGCTGTCTTCTTAACGACTGGCCCTAAAGCGGTTTTGATTCCTGAGTAAACACCGCCAAAGTTACCCGTGTCTGCACAAGATTGAATGCTCTTACAGAGGTCGTTCCAGTAAGCGTTAACAAAGTGTCGTGTACTACGCTGCAAGTTTGCTTTAGCAATTTTAAGCTCTTCGCATGATTTCGGACAGGGACTTTTTCGGTAGCGTAGAGCTGCCCGACGTTTGGAATCCAGCAGAGGTTGAAGTTGCTGGATGTTGTCAGTAAACCAGTCCTGTGATTTAGTCTCCTGGTGGCCAAATGCTTCGTAGGCTGTTGTTGTTAGGAGTCGTTTGACTTTACTCCATTCTTCATCCACAGACATAGAAACATCCCAAAAAGCGGTCTCGCCGCGAACCGAAGTCTCATATTTTTGGACCATCTCATCATATTTGGTATTTTGAAGGGCAATTCGTCTTCTACCGAGTGGCCTAGATGAATGGATCTTTTTTTGTACGACGGCAATACGCACCACAACGAGGGAGTGGTCTGTATCGCATTCGGCGCTGTGAAAGGTACGTGTGTGAAGCGTTTCTCCTAGATTTCTCCTTCTAGTGAGTATTACGTCAAGTTGATGCCAATGACCAGATCGTGGGTGTCTCCAGGAAACCTTACTTGATGTATTCCCCTTGAAGTAGGTATTGGTAACGCAGAGTGAGTGTCTTGAAGAGAATTCAAGCAAGCGTTGCCCGTTTTCGTTGATCTTACCAATACCATGGGTACCAATACTTTCTGGCCAAGCACTATGATTCTGGCCGACGCGAGCATTAAAATCACCCAAGATGTATAGGCGGTCCCCGGATTTTACTTTCTGTATTACAGAATCAAGTTGGTCGTAGAACTGACTTTTGGCTTCATCGGTTGCCATCAACGTTGGAGCCTAGGCAGAGATGATTGTGACGAAACCGCACCTGGTATTTAGACGCAACAACATGATACGTTCTGACGCACCGTGTGGTTTTTCTATGGATGACAGGAGGTCATTTCTTACCGCAAAGCCAACGCCGTGCTCACGAACGGCTCCAGTGTCTTTACCTTTCCAGAAAAACGTGTAATTTGTTTCCCGAATGGATCCCTCACCAGCTAGTCTCGTCTCTTGCAAGGCACATAATGAAATATTTAGCCGATAGAGCTCTACATCTATCACTGCGGTTTTACGCGGATCTTGTGCGTTCTGTATATCTCAACAGGTGTTCGGGAGGCCTGTCCTCATAGTACGGACATTCCATGTCGCAATGCGCATGGATGTGTTTTGTTGGTGTTTAATTCTTTTATTATTATTTTGAACTTTATCCGCAGGTGTGCTAGGTAACGGTGCCGACTTTCCAGATATTGACTGGTGTTCCCTACACCCTAAAGGAACAAACCAACACCGAGACGGATCGGTACCCTATTGGCCGGGGGCTGCCCAGCTTGAAGCGGGCGGTAACCGTTCAGTGGGCCTTCGATGGACCCTCCCACTGACGAGAGCGACCCCTAGCGCCCGCGCTTACGTCTCTGCGCGCAGACTTAAAACTGGTAACTGCCACTCTCCGTGTTATTTTCCACGAAGCAGAGCTGACGTGGGTGAAGTGTCCTCTCCACAGACAAACACTGTGTCGCCTAGGACACTCTTCAGGAAAAAAAACTAAATTGTATAGCACTTAAATAAATAATATGTTACTCCAACGCCATCTATCAAAAATCCCGAAAACGACGTCGATAGGCTAATAAATAGTCTTCTAATAGCGATAGATTACGGCGAGAGATGGCGTTATTATATTTACCATTTTGGAGTTATATTTTTATCTTTTTCTTATTTACTGAATTTTTTGTTCAATTACAATAAAATATAGCCTGTCACTCCTGAATAGTGTAGCTTTCTGTTAGTGAAAGAATTTTCATGATCGAATCAGTATTTGTGAAGATTACCCCGTATATGTATACAAACAAAGTTATAAACTTTTCCTCTTTATAATATTAGTATAGATTTATTTTATAATTTTTGATTAACTAATTCAAAATAAGAATTACTTTGTCCTAAGTAAATTTATTTGTTACTTTTTAGTTTCATGTTTGAAGTCGGTTTTTTGAAGTGAAAACTTCTTTAGCGGCGTTGAGCACTTATGTGGGATGGGTAAAAACTGTGAAACTCGCGTCAGGACACGTGGGCGTAAGACGGTTGGAGAGTATTGTTGTAACATCGAAATCGATTAATCGAACAATCGATTGTTTTCTTTCGATTGTCGATATTTAAAAATTATTATTCAATTATTAAATATATAATAATAATTATATAATAATAATTAATATATAATTAACTATATTTAATAAATATTTTAATAAATTATGGATGTTAGTTGATTTTTCTGAGAGATAAACTTTTTAATGTAGATAATATAATGTATTGTAATGTAATTATTTTATTTTACAATTTTTAGGTGATGTGTAGACCTAATTAGGATGCCTCTCAGCAGTATTAAGTAAGCCCAACAAAATAAAACGCTTCAGCCTGTAATATTCTACTCCTGGGCATAGGCCTCTTTCTTCATGTAGGAGAAGGATCAGAGCTTAATCCATCACGCTGCTCTACTGTGGTTTGGCGGATATATTCTTTACTATAATAAACAATGAATAAACGCTTCACACTCAACGGCCCCCAGTAGGATTTTCTCCTGTGTCGGGAGTCCGAAAACATACACAACACACAAACACAAACGCCCAGACCACGAAAAACATCTATATTGCCAATACAAATGTCCGTCGTGAGCGGGGATCAAACCCGCGACCGTCAGCGCAACAGCCAGTGCTGTGACCGCTGCGCTAACGCGTCGTCATAAGTACTATGAGTAAAGATCGCTATCAGGTGTACGTGATAAGAACCGGGACTGACAGCCTAGCGTGTTCTCCGGGACCGAACCGAAACCTCCAGACCGAAAATAAATATTTGTATAAACATAAATATCCACTCCGAGCGGGAATCAAACCCGCGACCGTCGGTGTTTAGGCGCCGCCGACACGGCACATGCACCATTATATCAAAGCGGTCGTCAAACAAAAAAAAGTAACTGCTGTAAATTATTGAGGAATTCCCTCGACTATTTATGGGCTCCATCATCAGACCTGTAATAGCACTTGTAACTCATATGGGTGCAAAGTTCTCATCAATAGAAATGAATGAAGCTCAAACAGTAGGTGATTGCTGTAAATAGTTGAAGATTTTCCTCGACTGTCTTTCAACTTCATCATCAGATCGACTCCAGACCTACATTAAATAGTAGTGCTTTACAGTATTTAAGGAAAAAGTGATAAAACGCTCTAGTCGTCACTACAATTTTCGAGGGTTCCCCTCGATTTCTCTGGGATCCCATTATCAGATCCTGGTTTCCTTATAATGGTACCTAAGTTTGGATATCTCCTTTCTAACAAAAAAGGAATTATCAAAATCGGTTCATAAACGACGAAGTTATGCCCGAACATACATTAAAATAATTGTGTTTGCTCGCAAACGAAAATAAAACCGACTTCAATTACAATTTACATCGACAATTAATACAACGTAATAAGACGAAAAAATAGTCAAGTAAATACGCGCTATTAAAGATTACTCAAAAAGTTGTAATCAGTTTTCGATCTAATTTAAACAAGACTACAAGACAAGTATTAACTTTCGATTAAAGTAAGAATCATCGAAATCGGTACACCGAGTAAAAAGTTATGCGGTATAATATAACGTAGGTCGACGAAAAAGTAGTCACGTAAATACGCATTATTAGATATAACTCTAAAAGTACTTGTCAGATCTCAATTAAATTAAAATGGGACCACATGACACGCAACACCTTTCAAATAAAATTGATCGAAATCGGTCCACCCAGTCAAAAGTTCTGAGCTAACATACATAAAAAAAAAAAAACATACGTGTCGAATTGTCGAAATGTCGCTTAGCAACAACATTGTTAAGTCAAGGTATAAAATTTTTTAAAAAATATAAATTAATAGGTAGGGATCCCTAGTACATTTTTTTCACCTGATCAGTATCAAGCTAATTTTTTGGGAGTGGCTACATTTTGATGAGGCGAACAAAAAATTCCTCTTCGAAAACTCTCGATTGTGGTAGCTAACAGAGATAGCAGGGGGTAGAGCAGCAGTGAGCGTAGGACCGGGATAACGTACCACGCAATTTGTAGGACATTATTACTTTTAAATTATATAGATAATCACTAACTAAAAGAAAAAAAAATCAGCTGGTTAGTAATAATTTTTGATGACCTTACGAGGTCATCAACTTGATGACCTCGTAAGGTCATCAAAAATTAATTTTTTTTCGGATTTTTGTCTGCTTTTAGTTAGTTAATATCTATATAATTTAATAGTAATAATGTCCTACAAATTGCGTGGTACGTTATCCCGGTCCTACGCTCACTGCTGCTCTATCTCCTGCTAACTCTATTATCTACCACAATCGAGAGTTTTCGAAGAGAAACTTTTTGTTCGCTTCATCAAAATGTAGCCACTCCCAAAAAATTAGATTGATACTGATCAGGTGAAAAAAATGTACTAGGGATCCCTACCTATAATTTATTAAATAATTATCTAAAATGGTATTAAAAAAATGTGTAAAATGTAAGAAAAATATAACTAAAAAAAATCCTGCAGTTGAGTGTAGCCGATGTTCGAAAATTTTTCATGCGGATAATGAGCAGTGCAAACTTAGCACCTCATCGATGGAATTTTGGGTCGAAAATGACCTTAATCGATAGGTCTACGTTAGGTCCGTATAGGTCCACTAAATTTTCGTTAGGTCCGGTATAGTTTTTTAATAAATAATTTTTTAAATTTAGGTTAAAAAAAATGCAATTTTAGCACCCCATCCAAGGATTTTTAAAACCAAAATGATCTTAATCGATAGGTCTACGTTAGGTCCGTATAGGTCCACAATAATTTTTGTTAGGTCCCCTATAGTTTTTTAATAAATATTTTTTTTAATTTTGGTAAAAAAAATATATGCAATTTTAGCACCCCATCTAAGGATTTTTGAAATTAAAATTACCTTAATCGATAGTTCTACGTTAGGTCCGTATAGGTCCAGTAAATTTTTCGTTAGATCCGCTATAGTTTTTTAATAAATAATTTTTATTAATTTAGGTAAAGAAAAAGCAATTTTAGCACCCCATCCAAGGATTTTTTAGATCAAAATGACCTTAATCGATAGGTCTACGTTAGGTCCGTATAGGTCCACAATAATTTTTGTTAGGTCCCCTATAGTTATTTAATAAATAATTTTTTTTTTAATTTGTTAAATAAAATATGCAATTTTGGCACCCCATCTAAGGATTTTTGAAATCAAAATTACCTTAATCGATAAGTCTACGTTAGGTCCGTATAGGTCCACTAAATTTTTCGTTAAGTCCTCTTTAATTTTTTTATAAATAATTTTTAAAAATTTGGAAAAAAAAAATCGTATTTTAGCAGCTAGAAAACTATAGGGGACCTAACAAAAATTATTGTGGACCTATACGGACCTAACGTAGACCTATCGATTAAGGTAATTTTGATTTTAAAAATCCTTGGATGGGGTGCTAAAATTGCATTTTTTTTTACCTAAATTTAAAAAATTATTTATTAAAAAACTATAGCGGACCTAACGAAAAATTTAGTAGACCTATACGGACCTAACGTAGACCTATCGATTAAGGTCATTTTCGACCCAAAATTCCATCGATGAGGTGCTAAGTTTGCACTGCTCGGATAATGTATGTTCAAAGCTTACAAATAAACAAATTACTGCAATCCGTAGCTCCCCTGGCATAGAATGGTGTTGTGACGATTGTTTAAAAAATACATCTCGACGATCATCTTTCTTAATACCAGAAGATGAAGGTGACGACGATGAATCCGAAACTGAATTCATCGTAAGCCCACAAACAATCGACACCAATAAACTAGCCCAGGACATCAGTTGTGAAATTAAAAAAATGTTCAAAGAAGAATTACGCAGTTTGGAGACATCACTCGAATTTTTGGGCGAGCAAATTAGTTCAATAGAACAAACTGTCAAAAACCAAAACTCTAAAATAAAAGATTTAGAACACAAAAACAATGATTTACTAAATAGAAATAAAAATTTGAATATTCGTGTAGCCGCGCTAGAACAAGAATTGCATCAATTTGAACAAAAAAATCTTTCATCAAGCATCGAAATCAATGGATTACCGGAAATTCCTATCAAAGATATTAACAAAGTAATAGGAGAAATTGTGTTGAAGTTGGACTTGGATAAGCAGGATATTCGATCCGTTCAGCGCCTACCAGGTTCAAAAACAAAACCTGGGATAATTTTATTAGAAATGAAAACCAAAGAAGCTCAAGAACAATGGATAAATAGTGGAAAAGAAAAATGTCCAGCCGTAGGATCACTATTACCAGAGGTATCTAAAGAAAATGCGACGCGAAGAGTTTACATACGAGAAGCCCTCACTAAACATACGAAGACACTACTTTTTAATGCCAAAAATCAATTGAGTAAATATTTCCAATATGTTTGGTACAAAAATGGTAAAGTTTGTGTTAGAAAGTCAGGTAACAGTAAAATTTATTATATTCGGTCAATAGATGATATTAATAAACTTATAAAAATAGCTTAAAGATATGTTTAGAGACATATTCAAATTTAAATCTGTTATTAATTTTAATTTTATTTATTTATTTTTTAAATATTATTATGGGTAGTCAGATAAAAGAATTTTTTAATTGTAGTTCTTTAAACGACTTCTTTAAGCTGCTTCCTCCTAAAACCTACTTAAATATTTCATGTCTACATATAAATATAAGATCAATCGTTAAAAATTTTACGAAATTACTATCACTTATTGATAGCTGTTCAATACCATTAGATGCGATCATAATTACTGAGGTGGGTATAACCGCAAATATTTCTCATCTGTTTAATATACCAGGCTACAATATGTATTCACAGTTACAAAATAATAAAAAAGGAGGTGGAATTATAGTATATATTAAGAATCATTTAAAATTTACAAACCTATGCTATAAATCTATAACATTTGAGAGTCTGTCGGGTATAATAAAATTGCCTTCAGGGCAAGACACATTCCTATGTGCAATCTACCGGCCACCATTTACGAACAAAATTATATTTTTAAAAGAATTACAAAACTACATTTCTAAAGGACAATGCCCATTTTTAACCGACTTCCAAAAAAGGAGGAGGTTCTCAATTCGTCACGTATGTTTTTTTTTATGTATGTGAGCACAGAACTTTTGACTGGGTGGACCGATTTCGATCAATTTTGTTTTCATCGAAAGGTGTTGCGTGTCATGTGGTCCCATTTTAATTTAATTGAGATCTGACAAGTACTTTTAGAGTTATATCTAATAATGCGTATTTACGTGACTACTTTTTCGTCGATCTACGTTATATTATACCGCATAACTTTTTTCTCGGTGTACCGATTTCGATGATTCTTACTTTAATCGAAAGTTAATACTTGTCTTGTAGTGTTGATTAAATTAGATCGAAAACTGATTACAACTTTTTGAGTAATCTTTAATAGCGCGTATTTACTTGACTATTTTTTCGTCTTATTACGTTGTATTACTTGTCGATGTAATTGAAGTCGGTTTTTTTTCGTTTGCGAGCAAACACAATTATCTATGAAGCCGTGCTCCGGTACGTGCTTTGACGTGTTCAGACAATTCATTTATTTAAGTATCCTTTATTAATTGAAAATATATTTTTAATAATATTCTAAAAGTGATTAAAGCCGTAGTTTATACTTTAATAAAAAAAGATATTTTATTTGTATTCCGGGTTTGTGCTGTTAAAACATCTATACATATAATAAAATGGTAGAAAAGTCAAAACTGTACATTGAATATTTTTTTAAAAGAATACTTGGGGTGTGATCTACAATCGATACCGAAGCCAAAAATATAGTTTTTAGAATTTTTGTCTGTTTGTCTGTTTATCTGTTTGTCTGTTTGTCTGTATGTATGTCCGGGATAAACTCAGAAAGTACTGCATGGATTTACTTCAAATTTGGCACGAATATTGTTAAGAAGTCGGGTCAGAACATAGGCTATATATTATCACGCTATCACCTACGGGGAACGAGCAGTGAACCTTTATTTCTTCAAATGTATGTCCGGGATAAACTCAAAAAGTACTGCATGGATTTACTTCAAATTTGGCACGAATATTATTAGGAAGTCGGGTCAGAATATAGGCTACATATTATCACGCTATCACCTACGGGGAACGAGCAGTGAACGCACGCAGACGACGTCGCGGGCAGCAGCTAGTATTAAATATAAATACCAAGTCGGAAACGCAACTATAGAAATAAACGCTTTTTTTTAATTAAATTATAAACCCCAACACGATCAGAAAATTGACATATTAAAGTTTTCTTTATTAATTAAAACTAGATTTTTAATAATAGTCTAAAAGTGATCAAAGCCGTGGTTTATAGTTTAATTAAAAAAAGCATTTGTTTCTATGGTTGCTATGACGACTTGCTATTTATAGTTAATCTATTTTGACATAAGAAACGCGGAATACAAATAAAATATTTTTTAACATTAAATTATAAACTGCAAATTTGATCACTTTTAGAATGTTATTAAAAATTTAGTTTCAATTAATAAACGATACTTAAATATATGAATTGTCTGGACACGTCAAGCACGTACCGGAGCACGTAACGGGGCATTGTCCTTTAACGATAAAAAAACCTAATCTTAATAGGGGACACTAATATTGACATCAAATCAAGAACGACATGCGTAAATTCTTATTTGGATATACTCTGTGAGGTTGGATTGGCATGTGGAATTAGTGATTACACTAGAATTGAACCTAGACTAAATATAATATCAAAATCGTGTATTGATCATATTTTTGCGAGAATTTACAGCTCCACATCCATACTCAGCGGTGCTTGACGTCGTACTGGCTGACCATCGAGCTTGTATCTTTGCCTGCGTTCATGAAGCTCAAAGTATACGAAAAGTATTATCAAACGAAAAATTGACTTCGACTTGCTTTACAGTGAACTTGAAAAAATCAAATGGTCAGACACGTTTGGTATGACGAACCCAAATGATATATACAATTTTTTGAAACTTAATTTTGAAAATGTCAATAAAATTGCAGAAAAATCCTCTAAATATAATAATTGTGTTTGCTCGCAAACGAAAAATAAATTAAAAGTAAAAAACCTTTTTAAAAAACAAGCTTTTATTTGAATGCACTAAAACGAAAAAAATAAATTTTTACTTTAAAACTTTTACTATCTACTTATAAAGTCATTACACATAATCTATATGATAGAAAAGCTTGTCGCGAGATAGTACTCGTATTTCCTTAGTTTGAAAATTTTAATAGTTAAAATCAATCACATCAATTTATTTAATTTACTTGTTTACAAGCAAATCTTGCGACAAGCTTTTATATCATATAGATTATGTGTAATGACTTTATAAGTAGATAGTAAAAGTTTTAAAGTAAAAATTTATTTTTTTCGTTTTAGTGCATTCAAATAATAGCTTGTTTTTTAAAAAGGTTTTTTACTTTTAATTTATTTTTGACTTTTTAGTCGGTTATTACGTCACTTTATTCGAATTTTTCTTAGCAAGCCCTTTCATTTGATACCCATATTGTAGAAGTGCACTAAAAATAACTAGTCCACACTCTTGGATATGCCGCCATATTGGATTTAGAATGACGTCACAAAGGTAACCATGCATTGGCAACCAAATTGAACCTATATACAAAATTTCAGCTCAATTGGTTGAAGATATCTGCTTCAAAATTGAGTTGCAAGATTTTACCTGAACAAACATACATACATACAAACCATGCATTGTCATCCAAATTGAACATGTATACAAAGTTTCAGCTCAATTGCTTGAAGATATTTGCTTCAAAAGTGAGTTGCAAGATTTCACCCGAACAAACATACATACATACAAACCATGCATTGTCATCCAAATTGAACCTGTATACAAAGTTTCAGCTCAATTGCTTGAAGATATTTGCTTCAAAATTGAGTTGCAAGATTTCACCCGAACAAACATACATACATAAATACATACAAATCATGCATTGTCATCTAAATTGAACCTGTATACAAAATTTCAGCTCAATCGGTTGAAGATATCTGCTTCAAAATTGAGTTGCAAGATTTCACCCGAACAAACATTCATTAAATTTACATACATACATACATACATACATACATTGCAAGTTAAATAAAAGCTTGTAAAAAGCGACTTCAATTACATCGACAAGTAATACAACGTAATAAGACGAAAAAATAGTCAAGTAAATACGCGCTATTAAAGATTACTTAAAAAGTTGTAATCAGTTTTCGATCTAATTTAAACAAGACTACAAGACAAGTATTAGCTTTCGACTAAAGTAAGAATCATCGAAATCGGTACACCGAGTAAAAAGTTATGCGGTATAATATAACGTAGGTCGACGAAAAAGTAGTAACGTAAATACGCATTATTAGATATAACTCTAAAAGTACTTGTCAGATCACAATTAAATTAAAATGGGACCACATGACACGCAACACCTTTCAATTAAAACAAAATTGATCGAAATCGGTCCACCCAGTCAAAAGTTCTGAGCTAACATACATAAAAAAAAAAAAAACATACGTGTCGAATTGAGAACCTCCTCCTTTTTTGGAAGTCGCTTAAAAATACACCAAAACCATCAAAAATGCCTTGGATCGACAATAATGTCACCAAACTTATGTCTAAACGTGATAAATTATATCGATCTTGGAAGAACAATTTATATGACCCTAAGATAAGATTAGAATACAACAATACCAGGAATAAATTACACAAATTATCTATACATATAATAAAATGGTAGAAAAGTCAAAACTGTACATTGAATATTTTTTTAAAAGAATACTTGGGGTGTGATCTACAATCGATACCGAAGCCAAAAATATAGATTTTAGAATTTTTGTCTGTTTGTCTGTTTGTCTGTTTGTCTGTATGTATGTCCGGGATAAACTCAAAAAGTACTGCATGGATTTACTTCAAATTTGGCACGAATATTGTTAAGAAGTCGGGTCAGAACATAGGCTATATATTATCACGCTATCACCTACGGGGAACGAGCAGTGAACCTTTATTTCTTCAAATGTATGTCCGGGATAAACTCAAAAAGTACTGCATGGATTTACTTCAAATTTGGCAAGAATATTATTAAGAAGTCGGGTCAGAACATAGGCTACATATTATCACGCTATCACCTACGGGGAACGAGCAGTGACCGCACGCAGACGACGTCGCGGGCAGCAGCTAGTTAGAACATAAAAGATATACTATATATCTATACATATAATAAAATGGTAGAAAAGTCAAAACTGTACATTGAATATTTTTTTAAAAGAATACTTGGGGTGTGATCTACAATCGATACCGAAGCCAAAAATATAGTTTTTAGAATTTTTGTCTGTTTGTCTGTTTGTCTGTTTGTCTGTATGTATGTCCGGGATAAACTCAGAAAGTACTGCATGGATTTACTTCAAATTTGGCACGAATATTGTTAAGAAGTCGGGTCAGAACATAGGCTATATATTATCACGCTATCACCTACGGGGAACGAGCAGTGAACCTTTATTTCTTCAAATGTATGTCCGGGATAAACTCAAAAAGTACTGCATGGATTTACTTCAAATTTGGCAAGAATATTATTAAGAAGTCGGGTCAGAACATAGGCTACATATTATCACGCTATCACCTACGGGGAACGAGCAGTGAACGCACGCAGACGACGTCGCGGGCAGCAGCTAGTTAGAACATAAAAGATATACTATATAAAAAACATAAATGAATTCAAGAACCCAAAAACAATTTATGAAATTATCAATCAGATGCTAGGTCGTAAGAAGCTTTCAATAGATGATATAATTTCAAAAGCTTTCGAAAATCATGGAATAACCAATAAAACCAAAGCTGAAAACTTTGCTCGATGTTTTGATAAGGTCGTTAAAGACGTGGTTCCTAAATGCAATACTCCTCTGTTAAACCCTGAAAGTTATTGTCACCCAGCTAATTCAAGTATATTATTTCAAAATGCAACATGTGATAAAGTTCACAAAATAATAAAAAATCTAAGTAGCAATAAAGCACCAGGATATGACAATATAAGGATATCTGATATTAAATACGTAGGGGAGCAGATTTCTTCTGTTATTGCAAATCTAATTAGTACCAGTGTAAAAAACAGGATTCTACCCAGATGAACCTAAAATTGGATGTGTAAGACCCTTATACAAAAAAGGAAAACGCGACGATTATTCTAATTATAGACCAATAACGCTACTATCGTCAGTAGACAAAATAGTCGAAAAATTTATTTGTGAACAGATTTATAATTTCTACAAAAAAAAAACGAGATATTATCTGGGAATCAGTTTGGCTTTCAAAAAGGAAAAGGAACTATTGACTTATTATCTGCATTTACCGATGAAGTAAACAAACATCTTGATAATAAAAAAAATGTAATAGCTCTGTTTATTGATTTTTCACGTGCTTTCGACACTTTGAATCACAAGAAATTAATAAAAAAACTAGATAACTGCGGTATAAGAGGACCTTTATTGAAATGGTGTGAAAATTACCTACAAAATAGAACATTCACTGTTAAAGTTAATGACACATTAAGTCGCCTTATTAATGTGACTGTCGGTACGGCTCAAGGATCGGTGCTTGGTCCAATCCACTTCTTATCGTATGTAAACGAGATGAGTACCTGTATTAAAAAGAGTACATGTTATCAATTCGCCGATGACACGTGTCTAGTGGTAGCTGATAAAAACCCTGAGATGCCTATTAAGAAATTACAAGAAGACTTCGATACTTTGATACAGTGGTGCCATGATGTAGGAATTGTAATTAATACAAACAAAACTAAACTTTTAATTATAAAATCATCATATCAGCGACAAACTCTTACAACAAAATTGATTGCTCACAATCACAACTGTTTACATGTCAAAGATAAAAATAACTGTGCTTGCTCAGCTATTGAAGTTGTTAATTCACAGATGTACTTAGGTCTGATAATAGACAACAAATTTTCATGGAGATCACAAATAGATAGAGTATGTGACAAATTAAGACAATTTTTAGTTAACATAATCATTTAAAAAAAAGGATCCCTTTCAAAATTAGATTGTTACTATATTATGCTCTGGCAGATTCGTATATCCAATATGGCCTCAGTAGTTATGGTCGTACCTACAAAAGTTACCTAAACAAAATATACAAATTACAATTAAGAATATTGAAAAACATTGTTTCATCAAATATTAGGACTGAATTTCATAACGACGAAATTGCACTTTTTAATCATTGCAAAGTATTACCAGTACATAAAAAATTTGAGTATACAGTTCTAAAAGAAAATTTCTGGAATAGTAAGTTTAGGCAACGTGTTCAGCACCCTACATTTATGTACACGGGCTGTAGCGAGAAACCAATTAAACACAGTTCGTGCCAACAATGTGTATGGTGAAAGAACAACGACTTACATAGTTCCCCGATTAATAAATACACTACCATCAGATTTGGTTGAATGTATCAATAGCAATAATATAAAACAAAAACTTAAAAATTTCTATCTTTCGGCAACATTTTTTGAGAAAAAATGAATATTATTAACATATATTGTATAAAAATTTGTAATGCCAATTGAAAATGTAACTGTGATTGCTTAATTTTTTAAATACTATTTTTACCATTAATCTACTTTTTTTTTACCATTATGAAATTGTAAAAATGTAGCATTGTACAAACCTTAGTGGTTTTCTTTTGCTACTTATAATTGTGAATTTGTACATATTTTTTCTTAATCTATCTATACTTATTATAAAAATAAGTCCCCCGGCCGCGTCTTTCTGTCCTCCTGTCTGTCTGTCTGTCTGAACGCGATAAACTCGAAAACTACGCAACGGATTTTTATACGGTTTTCAACAATAGAAAGAGTGATTCTTGAGGAAGGTTTAGGTATATAATTTATTATGTTTTAATGTAAATTAGCAGAAATACGGCGATAAATGTTGAAGAGGTCGCAAAAAATCTCGCCAACGGGGAGCTTTCCACGCGAACGCTGCCTAAACTAGAAAAGATATAGTTGTATAATGTACTAGCGAATTCAAAATCTATAAAAATGCTACAAAAAAGTCCGCGATAGCATATATCTATCTCTTAGGGTTTACTTACAATAACCACTTTTATGTTAAAATTTTTAATTAAAAACATTACTTTATTTTTAAAGATATTTTCTTTAGTTCAGTATTAATCCTTATGCAAATGAATATGTTATTTAGCTTAGGCATTTAATGCAGATTAAAATTGCTCTTTACACTATATTAATCAGATAAATAGTTTTTGAGATATCGTCGTTAGAAGTAATTATTAAAAATAAATAATGCGTAACGAAGTGGGCACGGGTCGGCTAGTAAAATAATAATGTGATAAAAAATACTTTCATATAAAAGGTAATGCCATCTTTAAATAAAAATAAAATTAAAAAATAAACAGTGAGAACCTCCTCCTTTATTGGAAGTCGGTTAAAAAATGTATATACGGTCGAATTGAGATACCTGCTCCTTTTTTGAAGTCGGTTAAAAAGAAAAAAAATGTGTTGTTCAGCTCCGGCCTCCGACGCACGACTAGAGTTTACTCCTTCAGATCGACTGTTTAAATAGGCAGAAAAAAGGCTTACTAGTCTAAGAAAAAGATTAATACCATATGAAATGGTAAATAAAATAGCTAAATATATTTTTGTTCTATTTACATTTATTATGAATTTATGCGCACCATCTATGGCGTTACGACAACGACGCGTACGCACCGAAAATTGAAAGGTGCGCAGAATAGGTTGCGCACAAAAACGTAACAAGGTCATTCGTTCAATAGATTTTACACCTCATATTTTTTATACCGCAGGCAAACCGATTCTTAAGGAGCAAACTCCAAAAAGAAACTTCAAAAAGTAGACACAAAATAGTCAAGTAAATCTGCGTTATCAAAGATTGCTCAAAAAGTAGACACCAGAGCTTGATCAAACTTAAATAAGACTAGAAAACAAGCATCAGCTTTTGATTAAAACAAGAATAATCATAATCGGCTACCCAGTGAAAAGTTATGCGGTACAATACAACGTACGAGTAGGTTGACAAAAAAATTGTCAAGCAAATACTCATTACTAGATATAACTTGAAAAGTACTTGTTAGATCTCAATTAAATTTAAATGATAGCACATGACACGTAACACCTTTAGATTAAACAAGTGCGAGTCAGACTCGCGCACTAAGGTAAGGGTTCCATACCAGTGACTAAACTAAAGGCTATATTTTATTGTTATTAAACAAAATACTTACCTAGTAAATAAGAAAAAGATTAATACCATATAAAAATGGAAAATAAACTAGTCAAATACGCCATCTATATCTCGATCCATGCCGCTATTGGAAAGCTATTATATTAGTCTATCGACAACGTTTTCTTGGTTTCTGGATAGATGGCGTTGGAATTAAATCGCGTCGCATTAAATATTTATTTTACTTCGTTTTTAGTATTTATTGTTATAGCTGCAACAGAAATACATACTTTGTGAAAATTTCAACTGTCTAGCTATCGCCGTTCTTGAGATACAGCCTGGTGACAGACGGACGGACGGACGGACTGACAGCGAAGTCTTAGTAACAGGGTCCCCATTTTTACCCTTTGGGTACGGAACCCTAAAAAAAGAATTATCCAAAATTGATCCACCTAGTAAAAAGTGCTGAGGTAACATACATTAAAAATATAGACGAATTGAAACCTCCTCCTTTTTTGGAAGTCGGTTACTTCAGAACTTTTGACTGGGTGGACCGATTTCGATATTTCTTTCTTTAATCGAAAGGTGGTGCGTGTCATTTGGTCCCATTTAAATTTATTTGAGATCTAACAAGTAATTTTCGAGTTATATCTAATGATGCGTTATCACTTGAGTATTTTTTCGTCGACCTACGTTGTATTATACCGCATAACTTTTTACTGGGTGTACCCATTTTGATGATTTTTGATTTAATCGAAAGCTGATGATTACCATATTGTCACATTTAAATTTCATCGAGATTTGATTACAAATTTTTGAGTAATCTTTGATAACGCGTATTTACTTGACTACTTTTTCGTGTACCTAAGTTGTAAATTACTTGTCGATGTAATTGTCGATTTTTTTTCGTTTGCGATCAAACATAATTATAATCAAAAGCTGATGCTTGTATTCTAGTCTTATTTAAATTTGTTCAAGATCTGGTGTCCACTTTTTTAAAAATCTTTGATAACGCATGTTTACTTGAATATTTTTTGTCAACTTACGTTGTAATACTTGTCGATGTAATTGCAGTCAGTTTTTTTAGGTAGGTCAAACAGGCAGACGAAATTTCTGAAAATAATTGTTTTCTCTGCTTATAGATGGCGCTGATCGTACTTCTAAATTACAGTTTGATAGTACATACCATACATTCAACTACTTATACTATATGTCAAGGTAAACGCGACGATGCGTTGGCGCAACGATAACATCACTGGTTTGTGGCTGTTGCGCTGGCGTTTGCGGGTTCGATCCCCGCACATGACAAACATTTGTATTGGCCATACAAATGTTTGCCGTGGTCTGGGTGTTTATACAGTCCTTGTGGATCTCCCCACGGTACCTCCGAGAGCACGTTAAGCCGCCGGTCCCGGTCGTTATCATGTACACCTGATAGCGATTTGTACTCATAGTAGGGAATATATCCTCCAACCCGCATTGGATCAACATGGTGGATTAAGCTATGATCCTTCTCCTACATGGGGAAGGAGGCCTTTGCCCAGCTGTAGGTAAAATGTATGTGTGTGTATCAACAGCTAGTGTATATTATTTACCCCGGCTCCACAAGTTGGCCCCAACATAGGCCCCAACGCTACTCGTCCAACGTGTGGATCTAGAAAATGGCATTCGTCCCAACGTTGGGGCGAGCGTTGGTAGTTGGCCGGCTCGTGTCGGTTTTATCAAAGGAATCTGCGCCAACGTTCGCGATCTGTCCACACGTTGGCGCGTTGCTTAGTTGTGTTGCAACACGCAGCGAGTGCGTACCTCGAGCGAGAATGGCTTCCTCATCCACGACATCGCCACCGGTATGGACAAATGAAAGGGTCATAGAATTTATTGAACTTTTGATAAAGTTCAATAAATTCTACGACTTTTTCACATCCAATAATATGGGACGCAACTCGAAAGGATCATAAAAATAAAAATTTATTAGTTGATGCATGGCGCACTATTCAACAGAATATGGGAATAAATTTCTCAATTGAATATTTAAAAAAAAAGCGAGAATCATTAATGAGCACATATCGCCTTTACAGAAAAAAAATTAGTGACTCTACTCGATCTTTGACGTGGCTTTTTATTATTTCTCAGTAACAAATATAAATGTGCACTCAGTACTATAAAAGCGCTCAGAGCAGTTTCGATTTCTATATCGGACATCTTCACATTGGCCCTGACGGGACAGAACTAGTTTATTAGCCAACGTGTGTACGCCTCTCCGAATTTGCAGTCCAACGTTGGTACGAGCGTTGGGGCCAACGTGTGGAGCCGGCCTTAAGGATTAGATGGTACCTGTGTCATGAGCTCCGGAACAGTTTGTGCGCGATAGTTGAAGGAATTTCTCGCTGTTAACGGTGCAAAACCTGTAACAGTTTACGTTAAAACTTGAAAAATAGGCTATGTACACTTGTATTTATTAAAGCTTTTATTTAACTTGCAATGTATGTATATCTGCTGTATGGATACGACAGTGAAGAATATAGCCACTCACTCTTTTCCCGTGAGTGTCGTAAGAGGCAACTAAGGGAGAACAGAGTTCCACTACCACCTTGGAATTTAAAAAGCCGACCGATGGCGGGATAACCATCCAACTGCTGGCTTTGAAATACACAGGCCGAAGATGGGCAGCAGCGTCTTTGGTGCGACTAAGCCAGCTCTGCGGTCACCAACCCGCCTGCCTAACGTGGTGACTATGGGCAAAACACAGAAGTTCACGCCATTTTTGGCGTGAACTTGTGAAAGCCTATGACCAGCTGTGGACTGCGATAAGCTTATGTGCGTGTGTGTGTTTGTGTGTGTGTGTGTGTGTGTGTGTGTGTGTGTATGTACATATGTATGAATGTGTTTGTTGGTGTGAAATCTTGCAACTCAATTTTAAAGCAGATATCTTCAACCAATTGAGCTGTAATTTCGTATACAAGTTCAATTTGGATGACAGTGCATGGTTGACTTTGTAACGTCATTCAAAATCCAACATGGTGGCATATCCAATGGCGGACTAGTTCTTGAAGTGAAACTTCTTTAGGCGCATGAGGGGTAAAATTTAAGCGACCGGTAACGCGGCAGCGTCATGACAGTCAGTACTTGGATAAGTTAGTATAGGCGGTCGCCTGGGAACACCGCGTGACGTTGCCTTTTTTAAAGTGACACTTTTATTACATCGTCTCAAACTTTTTCGTCTGTGTGTTGCATCGGTAAGATTGTTAAAGTAATTTTATACGTCTGTTAAGCTAGAATGGTCAAATGGGCAGAACCACTTAAATTTTTGGTAAATATTGAGTGCTTTTTAAGTGCTAATTTAGTGCTCCAATATAAAATTTTACGCCCAAGAAACATGATCATAAATTATAAAACTGCTAGCTTTCACGTAAGCTAGCAGTGGACAGCCGGCTATAACGCTCATAGTGTTAAGCAGACCTAGGTGTTAGCATTAATAATTTAGTGCTCATTGAGTGCTTCCAATATATGTACAAAAATCACAGAGAAAATTTTTTTTTAATTTTTTTTATTGATTATAGAAAAATATGGCTGTAAAGCTAGAATAGTCAAATGGGCAGAATCACTAAAATTTTTGCTAAAAATTTAGTGCTTTTTAAGAGCTAATTTATGGCTGTAATATCAAATTTTACGCCCAAGTAGCATAATCATAAATTATAAAAAAGACAGCTTTCACGTAAGCTAGCAATGTACTTCCGGTTATAACTCTTATAACGCTCATAGTGCTAAGCAGAACTACGTGTTAGCATAAATAATTTAGTGCTCATTAAGTGCTTCCAATATATGTAAAAGAATCACAGATATTTCTTTTTTTTTTCGATTTTGGAATAGATTAAAGATATCTGCTAGCTTATACTTAAGCTAGCAATGTACTGACGGCTATAACGCTCATAGTGCTAAGTCTAACTACGTGTTAGCGTTAGTAATTTAGTGCTCATTAAGTGCTTCCAATATATGTAAAAGAATCACAGATATTTCTTTTTTTTTTTTCGATTTTGGAATCGATTATAGATATCTGCTAGCTTATACTTAAGCTAGCAATGTACTGACGGCTATAACGCTCATAGTGCTAAGTCTAACTACGTGTTAGCGTTAGTAATTTAGTGCTTATTAAGTGCTTCCAATATATGTAAAAGAATCACAGATATTTCTTTTTTTTTCGATTTTGGAATCGATTAAAGATATCTGCTAGCTTATACTTAAGCTAGCAATGTACTGACGGCTATAACGCTCATAGTGCTAAGTCTAACTACGTGTTAGCGTTAGTAATTTAGTGCTCATTAATTGCTTCCAATATATGTAAAAGAATCACAGATATTTCTTTTTTTTTTCGATTTTGGAATCGATTATAGATATCTGCTAGCTTATAATTAAGCTAGCAATGTACTGACGGCTATAACGCTCATAGTGCTTAGCATAACTACGTGTTAGCATTAGTAATTTAGTGCTCATTAAGTGCTTCCAATATATGTAAAAGAATCACAGATATTTCTTTTTTTTTCGATTTTGGAATCGATTATAGATTTATGCTAGCTTATAATTAAGCTAGCAATGTACTGGACTATAACGCTCATAGTGCAAAGTATAACTACGTTTAGCATTAGTAATTTAGTGCTCATTAAGTGCTTCCAATATATGTAAAAGAATCACAGATATTTCTTTTTTTTTCGATTTTGGAATCGATTATAGATATCTGCTAGCTTATAATTAAGCTAGCAATGTACTGACGGCTATAACGCTCATAGTGCTTAGCATAACTACGTGTTAGCATTAGTAATTTAGTGCTCATTAAGTGCTTCCAATATATGTAAAAGAATCACAGATATTTCTTTTTTTTTCGATTTTGGAATCGATTATAGATATCTGCTAGCTTATACTTAAGCTAGCAATGTACTGACGGCTATTAATAATGCTCATAGTGCTAAGTCTAACTACTTGTTAGCGTTAGTAATTTAGTGCTCATTAAGTGCTTCCAATATATGTAAAAGAATCACAGATATTTCTTTTTTTTTTTGATTTTGGAATCGATTAAAGATATCTGCTACCTTATACTTAAGCTAGCAATGTACTGACGGCTATAACGCTCATAGTGCTAAGTCTAACTACGTGTTAGCGTTAGTAATTTAGTGCTCATTAAGTGCTTCCAATATATGTAAAAGAATCACAGATATTTCTTTTTTTTTCGATTTTGGAATCGATTATAGATATCTGCTAGCTTATAATTAAGCTAGCAATGTACTGACGGCTATAACGCTCATAGACATAGTGCTTAGCATAACTACGTGTTAGCATTAGTAATTTAGTGCTCATTAAGTGCTTCCAATATATGTAAAAAAAAGTGTGTGTAAGTACACACGTGTTATACTTATGTACGCACGTAAGAAGTTATACTTCAAGCTAGAGTATTAAAATACTTCCAAAAAACCTATTACTTAATAATTAGACAATAAGTCCACAACGCCATCTCTTAGAAATGATAAAGACTACTTTTTTGTTATAGTCCACAACACCATCTCTTAGAAATGATAAAGACTACTTTCTTGTCTGCAAAACTAGCGGCATCTATTCATGCATGCTTGAACTATGTCGTATCCATATGCGCATTGTAAACATTTACTCTCATAATTTTTCTCTAACGCGCCATAAGAAGTATAACTTCAAAAATCACAGATAATTTTTTTTCTACTTTGGATTCGATTCTAGATAACTGCTAGCTTTTAATTGAGCTAAATAATTTTTCTTCTATTTCTACCATAGCAGTGCCCAGTAAAAACCTAATGTTGTTAGGTAGTGTCTATATTAAATGAAAAAAAAAAGATTCTAAATTCATTCAATAAATATTTGTAAGAAATCAATAAATAATGATTATATATGATTTTATCACAATAGAAAATAAATGACTACAAAGTAGACAAAATATTAAAAATGAAACTGTATTTCAGAACATAAATAATATATCTATATTAATTAATATTATAAAGAGGTAAATTTTATAACTTTGTAAGGTAAAGTTTGTATTAAATCAATTTGTTTGACATAAATTAAACACTTAAAATTCTCCATAATTATATGATAATTATAAATAATATTTACATGAATTTTCCAACTAAAATCGATCCCATTTCTATTGACTTCATGAATCACTGCACATTTCATGCTTGTCGGCACCTTTGATGTCACCGAAAGGCGGCCAAAGACGATAATTGGTCTTAGATCCCATAGCAAATTAGTGCATGCATGGCAGATTTGCTAAAAACCAAATTTTTATATTGTATATTTATGATTAGGAAAATGTATATCGACCAGGCTGCCTATCAAAATGTCTATAAATAATCTATAAATAAATATCTACACATAACACACACGGTCGTCTGTTCCTAAAGTAAGCAACTTAATGCTTGTGTTATAGGTAACAGCCGACTGGTCTAGCTACATATTTTTTTTTTTCGATAAAAATACTTATAAATAATACATATATTAATATATAGATAAATATGTATATTACACCCAGACTCGGGGTGGGAATCGAACCCACAACCCTCAGAGCAGAAAGCAGGGTCCCTACAAACTGCGCCAGCGGGCTAGTCGCCGATAGTATTCTTTTTTAAATTTTTGTTAATCGATTTTTGTTAAAAAATACGTTCATAACGAACATTTATGATTTATATGTCAAATTAAAGCTATTTTTTTATATATTTATTATTGCATATGGCTGCCTAGTTCAATCTTGACCCAAATAAGCATTTCTGGCTGTTGAAAATGGTAAATATTGAAAACGCGTATTAATTTGCGTACGTGTCGTGGTCGTAACGAGAGATCATCATCAAATTTTTTTATAAAAAATACATTTCCAATGCCCTCTAGTAGATAATGGAGGTAGCTCACAATGCTATACAATATACGATGGTTCGAACCAAAAATAACGCCATCTCTCGTTACGACGACGACACGTACGCAAAATACGCGTTTAAATATTTACCAATTTCAACAGCCAGAAATGCTTATTTGCGGAGAGATTTAATTAGGCAGCCATATATATAATAATAAAGAGAAAATAAAAATTGCGTGAGTACAAAGTACACATGTCAGAAGTGAAACTTCTTTGGCAACCAATTAAAAAAAAATTAAAAAACAAACTAAAGTCGAATTGAAACTACAAAAAAAAAACTAGTTGAAAAAAACAAACAAAAAGTTCTGAAAGTCATGATGCTGCCGCGTTACCAGTCGCTCAGATTTTACCCCCATGCGCCTAAAGAAGTTTCACTTCAAAATTAGCTTTAATTTGACATAGAAATCATAAATGTTCGTTATGAACGTATTTAAAAAAAAATTACCAAAAATTTATTTAAAAATACCATCGGCGACATTTTGATAGGAAGCCTGGTTGATATATATTCTCCTAATCATAAATATACATAAAAATTTGGTTTCTTGCAAAACCGCGATACATGCACTAATTTGCGATGGGATCTCGTACCATATACACGTGTTAGCGGCGAACGTAAACAAACACGCGTAAAGCGGTTTACTTTTGCCTAAAGTAGCTTCATTACTAGAAAATATATTTTTAAATTCCAATATAACTTTACAGTTGAAAACGTCTTATTGTCTAACATTAATATACCTCTAAAATTTCTATAATTGCGAAATATTTTCTGCCGTGTCCAGGCTATCGTCACTCCATGTACTTGCGCGCTATAATTACCTACTACCCGGCCGAGCCGATTTCGATGAATTTTGTTTTAATTGAAAGGTGTTGCGTGTCATGTGGTCCCAAGTATTTTTAGAGTTATATCTAATAATGCGTTTTACTTGACTATTTTTTCGTCGGCCTACGTTGTATTAAACTGGATAACTTTTTACTGGGTTTATCGATTTTGATAATTCTTGTTGTAATCGAAAGATAATGCTTGTCATGTAGTCTAATTTAAATTTGATCGAGATTTGATTACTACAATTATGTTTTATCTAGATGTATTGCACAGTCAGCACCTATTTATAAAAAATATTTTATAAACCATACAATTTTAAACTACCACCTATAGTCTGAACATATTCACAGTTCTCAATAATATAGACACAAAAACTTATGTTAATTTAATTTTATCGAAGAGGCATCCCTGTGATTGCTGTGGGATCGCGCGGTGCGAAGCAATCATAACTGTACACTTGAGCATTTATGCACATTTTAGCATGCAGCGGTTGCTGACGCGACGGAGTAGACTATTATAGCAGTAGGTATTGGAAATGTTGTACTGAGTGAAGTATCTGTACGTAGTACTATTTACTAATCTGTGCCGTGTCCTAGCTAATGAATTTATAATTTTAGCATTTAGGTATTACTTAAAATAAGTTTTAACGTACTATAAACAAAAGTATTAAATAACTTTGTTTGATATAAATTAAAATCTCCATAAATAATATGATAATTATAAATAATGTTTATATGAATTTTTCAACTAAAATCGAACCCATTTTTATTGACTTTATGAACCACTGCACATTTCACGCATGTCGGCACCTTTGACGTCGCCGAAAGGCGGCAAAAGACAACCAATCGGAGGCGTAATACTACCAGTATATAAGTGTATAATCTATGAGTACTATTCTCATTAGCGAAGAATTAGTCAAAGGAACAACTACAATTTGAAACGAGCTACTGACTGAATGTAAGTAGATTTTTAAATCATAAAGTTATTTATTTAATAAAAAAAAAAGAAATTCTTGCATTACAAAAGAAATCACTAATTAAATTAAAAATTAAAAAAAGCTCTGACACAATAATCTCAGTTCCCTTTAAAAAGTAAATAAAAGTAGAGGGCGCGTAAAGCAAAATTATCAATCTGCTATTTGATTTTAAATGAAAAATTCCGGACCAAATCTTAAAATAAAAATATATGACAAACTACGTGATATTTTCAAGATTATAGCCTAATCAAAAACATAAAATAATGAAATTTCCTCGATAAAATATAATCACGAAGTATCCTCTAATTTTTATGCGTTTTCTATTTATACTCGATATGGCTATGACCATTAAGACAAAAATTTGATAATTAATTACATTTAAATATGAGTAAAGTCAATGCCTAGGCATTTAATGTAATTACTTTTAGTTTCGGAATTATAAATAAAATAAGATTTTTGTCGTTTTTTACATTAGTAATGCGCTCAAAACTATATCGTCTATCGCACTCTGACACGAGGCTTTGTGTATATTTTGTTTCATCAATTACTCACGGGCGCGCGGTTGAAATCTGATTTTTTGCTCGGGTTATGCGCACTCTAGCTTTCTGTTAGTGAAAGAATTTTTATGATCGGATCAGTATTTGCGAAGATTACCCCCTACAAACAAACAAAGTTATAAGCTTTACCTCTTTATTATATTAATCAGTATAGATATAGGTAGGGATCCCTAGTACATTTTTTTCACCTGATCAGTATCAAGCTAATTTTTTGGGAGTGGCTACATTTTGATGAGGTGAACAAAAAATTGCTGTGTGGTTACGGCACTAAAGAATGTAGCCACCCCCTCTCTTCCCGTGGGTGTCGTAAGAGGCGACTAAGGGATAACACAGTTCTACTACCACCTTGGAACTTAAAAAGCCGACGGATGGCGGGATAACCATCCATGCTGGTTTTGAAATACACAGGCCGAAGACGGGCAGCAGCGTCTTCGGCGCGACAAAGCCAGCCCTGCGGTCACCAACCCGCCTGCCCAGCGTGGTGACTATGGGCAAAACACATGAGTTCGCGTCATAATGTCGGGCGCGAACTTGTGGAGGCCTATGTCCAACAGTGGACTGCGATAAGCTTATGTGCGTGTGTGTGTTTGTGTGTGTGTGTGTGTGTGTGTGTGTGTGTGTGTGTGTATGTACATATGTATGAATGTGTTTGTTGGTGTGAAATCTTGCAACTCAATTTTAAAGCAGATATCTTCAACCAATTGAGCTGTAATTTCGTATACAAGTTCAATTTGGATGACAGTGCATGGTTGACTTTGTAACGTCATTCAAAATCCAACATGGTGGCATATCCAATGGCGGACTAGTTCTTGAAGTGAAACTTCTTTAGGCGCATGAGGGGTAAAATTTAAGCGACCGGTAACGCGGCAGCGTCATGACAGTCAGTACTTGGATAAGTTAGTATAGGCGGTCGCCTGGGAACACCGCGTGACGTTGCCTTTTTTAAAGTGACACTTTTATTACATCGTCTCAAACTTTTTCGTCTGTGTGTTGCATCGGTAAGATTGTTAAAGTAATTTTATACCCTTAATGGAATATTGTTCGAAAGATTTTTAGTTAGATGTCTATAATGTGAAAATAAGTTTCACTTTTACAGTGGTTTCATCAAACCACACAGGTTTTTTTTTCAATTAGTTTTTTTTTAAAGTGAAACTTTTATTACATCGTCGCGTGACGGTCGGCCGCGCGGTAAGATGGATAAAGCAAAAAAGTTTCACTTTTACCGTGAGTTCATAAAATCACACAGGTTTTTTTTATTTAAATAACTAGCTAACCCGGCGAACTTCGTACCGCCTAACAGTCAATTCCTTAATTTTTTTAATACTTATCCTTGCCGTAACCCCTCCATTAACACTTAAACTTTATGGTATGGTATTAAAGTTTAAATTGACATTTAAGTATTATTACGAATCTTTTGTATTAGAATATAGTTTTTTTTTTAATACTTTATCAGTAATTTTTTTAAATTTTTCTCTCCGTAATAACCATCCTTATACTTCAAGAAATATTATAAATAATTGTGTTTGCTCGCAAACGAAAAAAAACCGACTTCAATTACATCGACAAGTAATACAACGTAATAAGACGAAAAATAGTCAAGTAAATACGCGCTATTAAAGACTAGCTTCTGCGCGCGACTTCGTCGGCGTGGACTCCGCTCCTATTGGTCTTAGCGTGATGATACATAGCCTATAGCCTTTCTCGATAAATGGGCTATCTAACACTGAAAGAATTTTTCAAATCGGCCCAGTAGTTCCAGAGATTACCGCGTTCAAACAAACAAACAAACAAATAAACAAACAAACAAACAAACAAACAAACAAACAAACAAACTCTTCAGCTTTATATATTAGTATAGATTACTCAAAAAGTTGTAATCAGTTTTCGATCTAATTTAAACAAGACTACAAGACAAGTATTAACTTTCGATTAAAGTAAGAATCATCGAAATCGGTACACCGAGTAAAAAGTTATGCGGTATAATATAACGTAGGTCGACGAAAAAGTAGTCACGTAAATACGCATTATTAGATATAACTCTAAAAGTACTTGTCAGATCTCAATTAAATTAAAATGGGACCACATGACACGCAACACCTTTCAATTAAAACAAAATTGATCGAAATCGGTCCACCCAGTCAAAAGTTCTGAGCTAACATACATAAAAAAAAACATACGTGTCGAATTGAGAACCTCCTCCTTTTTTGGAAGTCGGTTAAAAAGAATTAGCGAAATCGGTTCAGCCACTCTCGAGATTTGCGCTTAGCAACACATTCAGCGATTCATTTTTATATACAGGATGTCCCGCGATAAAGTGCAACCCCGAAAGAGGGTGAAACTAGACCATAAATTATCGACAAAAAACAGAAAAAAATGAAAAAATTAAAAGAATTTTTTTTATTTTTTTTATTGACGAATTAAGATTTAGCTTACGTAGCCTCTTTGTACAAAAAAATGATGATTTTTGTACGTGTTTTTGGGATACAGGCGTAAATTTTTTTTATTAGAATGGCTATATAGTAAGAAATAATAATAAATCATAAAATTTCCTGGTATTGGGGGCATAATTCTGAGAAAATTAGAGATCATTGAAAAAACAGTCATAAAAAATGGATTTTTTTTCACAAGAAGCATAGTTAAAGACGTAATGCCACTTTTTTGCGAGCTAATTGTTATCGAGACACGCGGCAGCGTGTCAAGCCAAGTTCAAGCAAAAGAACTGGCGACTCAGCGCCGTGTGTATATTTACACGAACCATTTCGAGCGACTTTTGACCCCTCCATAACTCAAAATCTATTCAACAGAAACAGATCAAATTGCATATATTTATTTATATCCATAAGGACAACTACTCGTAGAACCCCAAATTTCATTAACCTAGTTGGAACGGTTACAAAAATATGAAGGTTCAAAAGTCGCAAATTTTCCACTGACTGACTGACTCATCAAAAACCTAACCCACTTCCAGATGACCTAGGAAGTCGAAATTTGGCATCTAGCTAGGTAATTACGTGTAAGCGCAGGAAAAAATCTGAAAACAAAAGAAAGTTAAAAAATAGAGGGGTCCCCATACAAAAAAAAAAAACGTTTTTTAATTGTAGCGTCTGAACCGTTATAAGTGGATATTTGAAACTTGCACAAAATATGAATTGATACATTTGCTATATAAAACAAGTATAAAAATAAAATGAAGTCAAAAAATAAAGAGTGTCCCTATACAAAAAACTTGTAATTATTCATCCGATTGCTTTCAAAATCGATATCTGTGGACATGGTTGGTCTCAGAAAATGAATCTGATAACAGAATGAGAAAAAGTAGCCGGCCATCTTGAACTTTTTAGTTATTCGACCGATTGCTTTCAAAATCGATATCTGAGGATCCGATTGGTCTCCGACATCGAATCCGTTAACAGAATGAGAAAAAGTAGCCGCCATCTTGAACTTTTTAGTTATTTGACCGAATGCTTTCAAAATCGATATCTGAGGAACCGGTTGGTCTCCAACATCGAATCCGTTAACAGAATGAGCAAGAAAAAAGAATAAATTTCAAATAAATATCTCTACAAAAAGTAATGATATCCCACCAAACACATAAATGTGAAAAATGACAGCCAAGTTCAATAATAAGAATATGTTGTTTGTGGACTTCGCCGAAAAAAGTATTGAGATGTAAATGAGCGCCAAGTTCTACAGAAAATATTAAATTAAGCTAAAGATTTCACTTTGCCAGTTTTTTTTTTTTTTTTTTTTTTATTAAATATAGACCAGCGCTTGACTGCGATGCGCTCATTTACATCTCAATACTTTTTTCGGCGAAGTCCACAAACAACATATTCTTATTATTGAACTTGGCTGTCATTTTTCACATTTATGTGTTTGGTGGGATTTTATCTTTACTGCCAAGTACGTGGCGTAATATTTTATTTTATTTTAAAGTAATGAACCTACTACTTTGGAAGAAATCATCATTTTTTGTACATATAAGATATAAAAATCTTAATTCGTCAATAAGAAATAAAATATTTTTTTCAAAAAGTTTTTTCTATGTTTTTTGTCGATAATTTATGGTCTAGTTTCACCCCCATTCGGGGTTGCACTTTATCGCGGGACACCCTGTATATTAAATAATAAACATAGTAGGTAAATATTTATTTCAATTTCTATTCGAGGTATAAAGAAAATAAATATCTATTTATTTCGGGTGTACATTTTTTATTATGACATTTTTATTATATACGCAACGCCCCATAAGTTCCTTATTGAGAAACGTAACGAGGTTATTCGTTCAATAGATTTACTCCTATATTTTATTCATACCGGGGGCCTTATATCAAAATCGATTCTTAAGGAGTAGACTCCAATAAAGAACTTCGTTCCTATCTGGTGTCCCACAACACCACACAGTTTTTTTTGTTGATTTATCTTTTGACTGGGTAAATTTTGGGTAGACTTTTTGGATGGGTGAAATCTAGTGCGTTCGTATCAATGACATGCTTATAGCAATACGTCTGTAGCTATACAACTGACGTATTGTGCAAGATTACTGCAGTGTGTACATCTTATAAGTGAAATTGAATGGATTTAGTGAAAAGTTCAATGTATCAAGTATTAGGTAGGGATCCCTAGTACATATTTGACAGACTGGGTTATCTGGAAGAAATATCTATCTATGCCTGTACCCAAAAGAAATATATTGATGTATAGCGACGAACTGGGTAAAAATATGGGTACAAGGTTAAACCATATATATAGCAACAGTACAGTTTGCAACGTTAGTATGCCGGGTGCTGCGGTAAGTGAAATAATGGATAAGGTTCTAAACTCCACGCATGAACCCTCCACTACCTTAATATTACTATTTGGTAGAAGAGGGAACTTAAAACAACAGCAGTTATCCTTTTATTTAGACAAATTATGTAAACTTAACGTAGAAAAGATTATTTTGTTTACATTACCATATATTAAGGATAACTGCAATGAAAATAAAATAAGATATAATTTAAACCTTTTATTGTATAATAAAATTGGAAACAATAATTTGACATTGAACAATAATTCAAAAAATATATTTAAATTAATTGACATGAATTTGATTTTTAATAATTGTGTTTGCCCGCAAACGAAAAAAAACCGACTTCAATTACATCGACAAGTAATACAACGTAATAAGACGAAAAAGTAGTCAAGTAAATACGCGCTATTAAAGATTACTCAAAAAGTTGTAATCAGTTTTCGATCTAATTTAAACAAGACTACAAGACAAATATTAGCTTTCGATTAAAGTAAGAATCATCGAAATCGGTACACCGAGTAAAAAGTTATGCGGTATAATATGACGTAGGTCGACGAAAAAGTAGTCACGTAAATACGCATTATTAGATATAACTCTAAAAGTACTTGTCAGATCTCAATTAAATTAAAATGGGACCACATGACACGCAACACCTTTCAATTAAAATAAAATTGATCGAAATCGGTCCACCCAGTCAAAAGTTCTGAGCTAACATACATTAAAAAAAAAAAAAAAACATACGTGTCGAATTGAGAACCTCCTCCTTTTTTGGAAGTCGGTTAAAAACAATAAAGTTTTGTGTCCAGGTGTTTAATTTTTTTATTTTGTAGATAATTATAAGAAGGTTTCTAAAATAAAAAATCTTTGTTTTTGTTATATTTGTTTTATTAATCAGATTCATATGTTAACAGAATGTTATCTAAAAACTGGGCCGGTGGATTTATAAAATCTCGGTACCTTTTCCAGCCCAAAAACCAAATAATCGTCATGACATGCGCACAACAACCTACCGTCCGTCGACCCACCATGCAGTTGCAATAATATTTTTTAAGGTCTCTGCCTGACCTATTGTTTTCGTATATAATTGTGTTTGCTTGCAAACGAAAAAAACCGACTTAAATTACATCGACAAGTAAAACAACGTAATAAGACGAAAAAATAGTCAAGTAAATAGGCGCTATTAAAGATTACTCAAAAAGTTGTAGTCAGATCTCGATCTAATTTCACGAAGACTATATGACAAGTATTAGCTTTCGATTAAAGTAAGAATCATCAAAATTGGTACACAGAGTAAAAAGTTATGCGGTATAATACAACGTAGGTCGACGAAAAAGTAGTCGAGTAAATACGCATTATTAGATATAACTCTAAAAGTACTTGTCAGATCTTAATTTTAAAAAAATGGGACCACATGACACGCAACACCTTTCAATTAAAACAAAATTGATCGAAATCGGTCCACCCAGTCAAAAGTTCTGAGCTAACATACATAAAAAAAAAAATACAGTCGAATTAAAAACCTCCTCCTTTTTTGGAAGTCGGTTAAAAATATACACAAAATATATTTTTCTACTTATGTGCCTGCTGTGTATTTTACCTCGCAGTAGTGATGTATTGTCGGTTGACGGAAAACCTTCAAGTAGGTTGCTGGCCATGTCTCTACATACTTCGATAGTATATGAACCATCACCTCTTTCTTATGTGCTCCCCATAGTAGAACTGGGCTTGCTTTAATTGGTAGGTCCCGCAAGCTATGAGGATTAATTCGCTTAACTCCAGTCTGGGAAAGGGTACATTGTTTATGTTAACATTAATGTTTAAAAACTGTGTTCGCCTTCTATTTAAATTATTTTCTGTAATAAAATCAGCTAGGTCATTGTTGATGTGCAGCTTTTCATTTATTATTTCCAAGATTTGGCCTGCATCATCCCTGTTCCTTATCCTTTGGTGAAACTTATTTAACAACGCTGCGCCTACTGTAAAATCCGTCATGGCATGTTTTGATGCCACATTAAAAAATTCATGCCTTAGAAGCTTAAAGGATTGTTTGAAAATTCCATTGACTGCTTCAACAACCCATCTGCATATGGTAACTGTTCTTGACTGGTTAGCTGCTAGTGTTGATAACTGGTTCTGACCTTCTTGCAAGGACGCAGGAGTGTGGACAGAATAATTATTCTGTTCTAACAATGGCAAGCAGTCTCTAAAACCCCTATCCAGTATGAAAATATCTCCAGATTGAAAATATTGCCTTAGGGCCGGTTTTTTGATCCCTAGTTAAGGCGACCATTAGTTAAAAATTGCAACAAATAGTTAAATTTCTATAAAATACGTTTTTTGACCCATAGTTAGCTTAACTAATTGTTGTAAAAGTTACAAATAGTTAAAATATTTAACAACAGCAACGTCGAGGGTTTAGCAATATGACCAATAGTTAACTTTTGTGAGAACATCTGTTCTTTTGTTTTATACTGTGTCCATGTCAATGATCTTAGAACAAAGAGACCTTTTTTTTCAAAGACCATTAGTGTCCATTGATAATTCTGTCCTCAACGTAAGGTATTAGGTATCTATTATATCATTTCATAATTCGTTGATATTGAGTATCGAGTTCAATATTTACGCCGATTTTGTAGGTACCACATAATATGATCTTCAAGAATCGCTTACATTATGATAAAAAGTTAAAAAAAAACTTCTTTGGCAAACTAGTTAAAAAAAAAACTAATTGAAAAAAAAAGCCAACGTCACGCGGTGTTCCCAGGCGGTCACCCATCCAAGTACTGACCGCGCCCGACGTTGCTTAACTTCGGTGACCGGACGAGAACCGGTGTATTGAACGTTGTGATTCGACGTGCTATGGACTTTTAAATTATTCTTGACGCCGGACGCGTTTGTTCCGTAAAAATTTTACCCCTCATGTGCCTAAAGAAGTTTCATTTCAAAAAACAACTCTTGCACTTGTTGCTTGACGTCATTATTTCAGTTCATTTTAAGCAAGTCTTTAATCTAATAACCAACTAGGTATCCAAAAAGTTTATTTTAAGGTAGTTTTTAAGCTAATAACCTACTAGGTACCTAAAAATATAATTATAATTATTTTTTATTATAATCTTCGAAATCTTCGAATTGCACAATTGATTTAAATTTTGAAAATTCAGTGAATTCACACGAATTTGACAAAGCACGTCACGACTAACGTCAAAATGCATTCGGATCTACAATTAATGTTACCACATGAAAATAACGACTCCCTACGAAAAATGACCTTACCCTAGGTTCATTGCAATGGCAATACTTTAACCATTAGTTAATACTTACTAAAGTTAAAATAGCGATCAAAAAACGAAACCTCGGCTTAACCATTAGTTAGCGTCTTAACTATAGTCAATTTGACAAATAGTTAACTCTACTTTTACTAGGATCAAAAAACCGGCCCTTAATGGCTTTGTCTCATCACTGAATTCATTTGATATTATATTGGCATCTGACATTGTTGCTGGATAGGGGCCTATTACATCCACAATATACCCATCACAACACACTATTAAAAAAGGTTTCATTAAGTTTCTATACTTATGTAAGGAGTAGGTATATTTTTGATACATATAGTTTGAACTCTTTTGTACATATAGATATGTACCGTCCATAATAACAATTGGTTTGCTATCTTCTGCACAAAAGAGTCCATTAGGAGGAGAGTTCATTCGATCCTTTGACGCGTACGCGTATTGATTACTGTTTACTTATCGTCCGTAATCTACCCTCCATCATGAATACTCATAGGTGTGATAAGTGCAACAAAAATATTACAAAACGAAGCCTTGGACTTGAATGCAGCCGCTGTGAAAAAGTGGTGCATTTAAACACTACCTGCTCTGGCCTCAGCAACAAGCAGATCACGGCTATTCGTGCTTCAGAAAACCTGGATTGGACATGTCCTGAATGCCAGCGGATTTCTCCTAAACGCCACTCTGTTATTATTCCTGATGAGGATGAAGACGAGGATTTACTTAAGGAATCTTCTTCCATTGCTGCCCCATTGAATGTGAATAAACTGTGTCATGATATTTCTACACAGGTTCATAAAGCACTGAAAAAAGAACTGGAGGACTTGCGTGAATCTCTCCAATTTAATGATGAAAAGATGGATAAAGTGTTAGAAGGGATAGAAGCCTGTAAGCAGTCAGTTAGAGATCTGCAAAAAAAGAATATAGAACTTACGAACAAGAACAAGAATTTAGAGTTAAGAGTAGGAGCTCTGGAACAAAGGTTGGAAGAAATAGAACAACAAAATCTCGCCAAGCATGTAGAAATTATAAATGTTCCATGTCTCGATCAAGAAAATGTCAGCATTGTTGTGGAAAAAATTTCAGGTAAATTTAATCTTTCTAAGGATGATGTCAAAACCGCACGGAGACTCGCCAAGAAGAAAGACACCCCGGGAGCTATCCTTGTAGAATTAAAAGACGAGGGTTTACAGGACAAGTGGGTGCTGGCTGCAAAAAACAGCAAAATAACTGCATTAGACATCTTCCCAACAGTGCCCGGTATAACCAGTAAACCAATTTATATACGAGAATCATTAACATCGTACAACAAAAAACTGCTGTGGGTGACGAAACAAGAACTAGGTAGTACCCACAAGTTCATCTGGTGCAAAAGGGGAAAGATTCTCGTACGTAAAAGTGAAGAATCCAAACCGGTAACACTCATAAGGAACGAGGAAGATATTAAGAAACTGCAAGTATAAATTTGTTCTAGGTACCTACCCTACTTATATTTTACTGTAATGTTTTTATTCAAAATGTTTGTCACAGAATTATCAAACTGTACTAATATAAATTCATTCTTAAATTATATTCCTAGTAAAAATTGTAACCTTCTATTTTTTCACATAAACATAAGATCTACTATTAAAAATTTCTCTATGTTAGAACAGTATATACTTAGCAGTAAAAAATGTATAGATGTTGTAATATTAACAGAAGCGAATATATCGAAAGATATAGAAAGTTTATATAATATTGATGGCTATAACATGTTCTCCCAGCTTAGGCAAACTCGTAAAGGTGGTGGTCTGATAATATATATTCATAAAAAACATAAATTTCAACTAATTAAATTAAATTCGCTTCACTTTGAATCACTTGTAGAAAACATAATAACCCCCTCTAACTACAAATCTACACTATGCGCTGTTTACCGCCCACCGAGAAATAGTAAACACTTATTTATAAACGAATTAGAAAACCTTATTTCGTCACTTAACACGCAGAACGATCTTTATATATTAGGAGACACTAACATAGACACGTCAATTGATAATCCTGTAAAACATAAATATGTTAACATGCTTTCAGGCCATGGACTTGAGAGCGGAATCACGGATTACACCAGAATAGAAACGAATAAAAACAATGTCACGAGCAAATCTTGTATAGATCACGCTTCTGTGCGGTCCCGCTCTCAAGACCTTTACTCCGCAGTGCTTGGAACTGTACTGGCGGACCACCGGGCTATCGTACTAGCTTGCCCCGGTGCATCGTCGGTACAGGATGTTCCTTTGTTTAAAACTGTGTTTGATTATAACAAACTATATGAACAGCTTAAAAATATAAACTGGGAGAATATTTTAAAAAACCATTGTCCGACCTATATATATAATTATATTAAAACAGAAATAAATTATTGCTATGAGAATTCGAAAATAAAACGCGAAATAAAAACCACTACCAAACGAAATAATACTTGGGTAAATAAAAAAATAATAAAAGCATGTAATTTTAAAGATGAGCAATTTATAAAATGGAAAAATGACTATAATAACAAACCACTACATCTAAAATACAATAAAGCTCGAAACTTTGCAAATAATCTCATTCTTAAAACTAAAAATAGACGTGTAATAAAAGATATAAATATAAACAAAAAGAAACCAAGGTGCTTATGGGAAATTTTAAACAATCTAATGGGTAGAATCAAAACCTCTCTAGATGAGTGCATCCTAAGGGCTTTTCATGATAACAATAATAGTCCCGCTGATATTGCAAACAACTTCGCAAATACTTTTCAAGATTGTGTCAAAAACGTGCTTCCGACATGTAATAGTCCATTGTTGAATTCTCAAGTATACAAAAAGCCATGTGATGTAACTATGCGATTCATCAAGGCAGAATCCAGTAGTGTTAGTAAAATCATAAAATCTCTTAATCCTAAAAAAGCCCCTGGTACTGATGGGGTGAGGACACAGGATGTAATTTACCTTAGTGAAAAAATTTCATCTGTTTTGGCACATTTAATTAATACCAGTGTGAAGCATGGACTTTACCCGGACGAACTGAAGATGGGATTAGTAAGACCCATCTACAAGAAAGGAGTTCATAACGACTATAAAAACTATAGACCAATCACAATTTTATCTATTATTTATTGATAAAATTGTTGAAAAGTATATCAGTAGACAAATATACGATTTTTATAGCCGTCATAATATACTGACAGAAAAACAGTATGGTTTCCAACCTCAAAAAAGTACTACCCAACTTCTATCAAAATTTACTAACAGCATTAATAATAGCCTTGATAAACGAAAACATGTCTTTGTAATTTTTATTGATTTTAGCCGAGCATTTGACACTCTTCGTCACAATCTGTTGGCAGAAAACCTATCAGACCATGGCATCCGTGGGCCGATCCTAAAATGGTGTAAAGACTACATGAATGGTAGATCTTACTATGTGAGAGTCAGCGACGCTTCAAGCAATGTGATCAAAGTGACTGAGGGCACGGCTCAAGGTTCAGTGTTAGGTCCCCTTCACTACCTTACCTACGTGAATAATCTTGCCAACCTAATAACAAAATGTGAACTCTTTCAGTACGCCGATGATACTTGCTTGTTAGCTGCTGACCATAACCCAAATGTAGCACTTGCACGGCTGCAACACGACTTCGATCTATTAAACAAGTGGTCACATGATGTTGGTCTTGTGCTTAATGCTGAAAAAACAAAATTAATGTACATAAGTTCAGGATATAATAGATCAACAGTACCAAAGCCTATCGTAGCACACGATCACGCATGTCTCCACGCAAATCCGATCTCTTGTAATTGTCCATCCATAGAATTGGTTGATAAGCAAACTTACCTCGGCTTGACGATCGACAGCAGGATGAACTGGAAGTACCACATCAACAACGTCTGCGACAAACTTCGAGCTCTTTTGTCTAAATTCTCGCTGATTAAGCACAAGACACCATATCACACACGCCTTATGCTCTACAAAGCTCTAGGGGAGTCCATCATATCATATGGCCTTAGCAGTTACGGGCGAACTTTCAAAACCTATTTAGATAAAATATATGAACTTCAATTAAGAATTTTAAAGACTATTGTTTCTCCAAAAGTGAAATATCAATTCAGAAATAATTACCAAGACCTCTTTGCACACTGTAATATAATGTCTATTCATGAAAAAACTAAATATATTCTGCTACTAGAAGAATATTTTAACACTAAAACACAAATTATATCGCGGCAGAAAAATGTAACTCGCACAGTTGTTAATGAAACTTTAGCAGTTCCGCGATATAATAATTTTTACGGAAGTAGAACACTTATTGTACTAATACCCAAACTTATTAACAAAATTCCCTTAGAAATAAGAAAGAACATCAATAAACGTAATTTAAAAAGTCAACTAAAACAACATTTTACACCTAAGTAGAATACAACTTAACATATAATGGAAAATATAAAATCTAATTTACATACAAAATACTTACCATAAAACTTGAACTTATATTTAATAAAAGTTAATATTTATATAACATTATCTATAAAAGATAATCCTATCCTAAATCTATGAGTACTATAATTATTAATTTGTAAACAACGATAATCAACCTGTATAAGCTAAAGCGTACGCAAACAACAATAACCTGTATTGAGAATACTTGTTGAGAATTATAAATGTGTGTGTGAGATTCACTGTTTAAAGCCACGCGAGGATTCTCGGACCGGTTCGACGCAATCATATAGGTATTATACAATAGATGAATTTGCTCACCCACACACATCACTGTTTATGTTTGTGTATCACTGACGTATATATTCCTTCTGTTAGTACAAATGATAATTTATTAATTTACTAGCCGACCCGTGCCCACTTCGTTGGGCGTTGTAATCCATTTCACATAAGAAGGGTACGGTGAAATTTGATATGTTCCAATACACTCTCACTATTTTCAGCAAATCAGATAAATATAAATGTTTTAAAATCACCAATTAATTTCTAAGGCAAATAATAAGGCTTGATTAGATTGAATTGTTGACACGGCACGTCAGAGGGCGCAGGTTCAAATCCTGCTGATTTAAAATCTTTATATATTTTTATCTTTTTCCTTATATCTTGTCACTCCTGAATAGTGTAGCTTTCTGTTAGCGAAAGAATTTTCATGATCGGATCAGTATTTGCGAAGATTACCCCGTATATACAAACAAAGTTATAAACTTTGCCTCTTTATAATATTAGTATAGATTAACTCACGATTTATGAATGTATGGATCGACTTGCGCGGCAATCGGTACACGCATAAAGCGCTGCTCGCTTTTCTGTGTACTTAGATTATAAGTTAAGATAAGGATTTTTATGTATTGTTTTTCCTAAAATAAAAAAATAATAATAATAGGTATTAACAAATTCCTTGCTACAATTTCATCTCTAGTAATATTATTTATTCCCATGTTTCTAGATACAAAATCTTGCTTGAGTGCATTACGTGCCTTATTCATATAACGGATTAATGTTGTTCGGGGTACATTAAACAATGTGGAAATTCTTTCATCACTGTCACCTGTTCTTAGTTTAACTAAGTATGAGGCAAGCGCTGTTGTTCCCTTCTGCATGTTCCTTAAGCTAGGTAGATCAGAAATAAGTTGCCTAAATTGAGTTTTTGTTAATCCTACCCAAAAATGAACAAAATCATCCGACATATTTTCAATATTGGAAAAGTTGAGATTAGTGACCCTTTCATTTATGAATGATGCAAAATCTTCAATTTGGTCAACAGTAAAACTTTGTATTGGTCTTTGAATATCAGCTAATTGCTGCCAATTATCATTTTGCAAATGGTATGTACAAATTCTACAATTTGCTGGAACATAAAACTTAAAATCTGTAAATAGCTTTACCCTCAACCATTTAGGAACTATTAATCTTTCCAGTGAGTTACAGTCTGGTAAAAAACAATGTCTTTGGGTATCTGCTGCTCTTTTTAAGTTCGGTAGAATAATCTTTGAGGCTTCTTGTTGAGGTGGCTCAAGACTATGAGTTGACAATCTGTCACTTCTCTGCCAGCAGGGGTGGCAGATTTCATCTGATCTGTGCAGCTGAAACAAAGTTCACTTATATGAACAGGTTCTTAATTAGCTTAAAATACATATTGTTACGAGTACACAAAAAAAGGAGCTTGCGCCATCTAGCGGGGAGCGAAGGAACCACGTTGTGTGCTGTACAAACCACTTTGTTACAAAGACAACGTGAAACACCCACTCAACACTAGATGGCGCTAGAGGACATATAGGTGAATGAACTCAGGATCGAGTACACGCACGAACGTTCTAGAACTGTCTGGGAGTAGGCTCGGCCCGGTATAAAAAGGCCGGGGAGGCCGAGCGGAGTCAGTTCAGTTTGAGCTAACGACGAAGCGACTTCGAAGTGAAGACTAGTGATCAAGAAGTGATACCAGCGGAAACCTACGACATTGGCTACGACCTCGGACATTGTTAGTGCTTAGTGAAGTGTACCTAGTGATAAGTGAGTGTACCTAGTGCTTAGTACTTGTACTTAGTGCGTAGTATTTGTACCTAGTGCTTGTGTCGGACCTAGTGCTAGTGAATAAAGTCTCTAAAAGAGTCAGCAGGTCTTTCTCTCCAAATCGTTCGAACCCTAACACGTAACAACTGGTGTCAGAAGTGGGATTTGGAGATGCCATTGACTCCGAGAGAGAACCCCAAGGAGGGGGTCAGGACAAGGGGACAACGAGCTGTGGAGGCCACTGGGGGCCAAGCTCCGCCCACTGTGGGCCAAGCCCCGCCCACTGGCCCCGCCTACCAGGCCACGCCCCTCAGGCCCCGCCCACTTTGGCTCAAGCCCCGCCCACTGGCTCCACCCACCTTGCCACGCCCACCGGACAGGCCACGCCCATCAGCGGCACCGTAGCTACAGACCCTCAAGTGGCACTTCAATTAGGAAGTTTAATTGAATTAATGGAACGCAAGTTCAGCGCTTTGCAAGACTCACAAGAACGCAAGTTCAGCGCTTTGCAAGAATCACAGGAAAAAGCGCTTTGGGCTATAAAAGATGTTAGTGACACGGTGGGTAAGCTCCGGAAAGATTTCGACGAAGTGCAAGAACGAGTTAGCGGGTTAGGATTGGATGTCGAAAATGTGAAAACCGCCCTCGCTGAAAATATATTAAGGTTATTTATTATGCATTACTAGTGACCCACTCCGGCTTCGTACGGGTGCAATGCTGATACTAAATATAAAATATAAAATAAATATTTGAAATCTAAGCACAAAAAATGTGTTTATTTACGACATCACATTAGAAAACTTTAAAACTATCAGTGTTCCTTTACTATATTATGCATGTATTATACATATAAAGCTTCCTCTGGAATCACTATTTACAAAAGAAAACCGCATCAAAATCTGTTGCGTAGTTTTAAAGATCTAAGCATATATACAGACAGACAGCGGGAAGAGACTTTGTTTTATAATATGTAGTGATGATGATGAGAACAGAATGAAGTTAAAGACTTTTTAACAATGGTAACTGATCATCATCATTATTTTTACCTCATCACCACTTACTACTGAGCATGTCTTCTCGGAACAAGACAGCTTTTGGCCATAGCACACAAAGATGGTCAAATATAACATCTTATGCTTATTAAGTTATTTAATATATAAGATAATAAAATGGTAGAAAAGTCAAAACTGTACATTGAATATTTTTTTAAAAGAATACTTGGGGTGTGATCTACAATCGATACCGAAGCCAAAAATATAGTTTTTAGAATTTTTGTCTGTTTGTCTGTTTGTCTGTATGTATGTCCGGGATAAACTCAAAAAGTACTGCATGGATTTACTTCAAATTTGGTACGAATATTGTTAAGAAGTCGGGTCAGAACATAGGCTATATATTATCACGCTATCACCTACGGGGAACGAGCAGTGAACCTTTATTTTTTCAAATGTATGTCCGGAATAAACTCAAAAAGTACTGCATGGATTTACTTCAAATTTGGCACGAATATTATTAAGAAGTCGGGTCAGAACATAGGCTACATATTATCACGCTATCACCTACGGGGAACGAGCAGTGAACGCACGCAGACGACGTCGCGGGCAGCAGCTAGTTTAATATATAAGAAAACATCAACATTATGCTAACAATATAGAGAAGGTACATAGAAGCTAAAAGTGACAAAAACCAAACATAATATTCTTACTTGACGAGGCATGATCATCTCCATTATCTATATGTACATATAATAAAATGGTAGAAAAGTCAAAACTGTACATTGAATATTTTTTTAAAAGAATACTTGGGGTGTGATCTACAATCGATACCGAAGCCAAAAATATAGTTTTTAGAATTTTTGTCTGTTTGTCTGTTTGTCTGTATGTATGTCCGGGATAAACTCAAAAAGTACTGCATGGATTTACTTCAAATTTGGCACGAATATTGTTAAGAAGTCAGGTCAGAACATAGGCTATATATTATCACGCTATCACCTACGGGGAACGAACAGTGAACCTTTATTTCTTCAAATGTATGTCCGGGATAAACTCAAAAAGTACTGCATGTATTTACTTCAAATTTGGCACGAATATTATTAAGAAGTCGGGTCAGAACATAGGCTACATATTATCACGCTATCACCTACGGGGAACGAGCAGTGAACGCACGCAGACGACGTCGCGGGCAGCAGCTAGTTATAATATAATAATGGAGATGATCATGCATCAATAATTTATTATGTATACGTGGTTCACGTTCTGTGTCAGTGTGTAGCCTGTGAGATCTTGTTCTTATCAAAGAGCATCCACAGCTAACACAAACACGACGATGGTGACCGCCACTAGTAGAGGGTTGATTATCATTAGTCGCAGTGGAGTGGTGTGGATGGTTGAGAGCTAGTGTCCAGCAAGGGTGACATACTACAGTGCTATCAGTCACCTGTTAATAAAGAAAATCTTATATTACTATAAAATATTATTTTAAGAACAAGCAGCAATATAGCCGAGACTGGACATTGAATACTTACCACTTGGGGTGCAATCCAGTGTCGTATTACGGACATAACCTCTACAAGTTCAAGGCTATGCCATCTCCTATTATTTACGTCGGCATCACAATTGACACATCTCAATTCCATCGCATTGAACGTGCCTTCCATTGGAATTACATCCACAATGGAATTCGGGGGTTCCGTGTTCAGTCCGAGGTCAATATTAGGGCGTCGATCAGTACCGGTAGGATTGCCAAGGTTATCGTAAATAGCGTCATCGGTGTCCATTATTAATAGCAAAAGTCGAGAAATACAAACAACTAACAAAAACGAAAAATGCAAAAACACCAAAGAGTACGTATCCACAACGAAAGTACGAAGTCGAAGGAGGAAAGTCAGCTGTAGTTTAGGGTTGCAATACTTGCAATGAAAATCATTTTTAATAAACAAATTAATAAATTGACTAAATCAATAATCGAAGTTAACATAATAATTTAATCGATATCGATTTAATTATTTGATTTTTATTTATTCAATAATAATACATCTAAAATATTTTATTTTTACCAAAGTTCAATGTTTTTTAACTGAACGTACTTTTGTAGATAGCTTTTTTCTTATTTATTCGATCTAACAATATTTTTAATCGTCATTAACAAAATAAATAATCGATTTAAAATTGTTCGTTAATAATTATTGTTTATTTAAGAATGGCAATGTGGGGTAGTCAAATCACCAACCAAAAATAAACCAGAAGTAAAATAAAATACTTATTAAATAAACTTTTTATCAGTTTATATTGATACAACTGAAATTCGCGAATAATCATGACTTAATTTATGAAAGTTTTTGGTATATTTGTTTTTTGTACGAATTCTGTTCACGCTGGGCCGAAAATGGACATTCCCCTTTAATACTAAAAGTTCTAAGTTTTGACTTCTATCGGCAGACTATAACTACCATTTTTTTTTAAGGAAAACTTCTTAAGGCGCATGAGGGGTACGAGCAACCGGTAGTTACAGTTCCGGTTCAGTACATGCATGGGTGACCGCCTGGGAACACCGCGTGAGGTTAATCTATGGTGGCCTTACACTAACCAAAATTAATTTTGCCAGCGCGATTTATTCGACTACTAGCACCATCTAGTCATAGACGTGGTAAGCCTCGAACAAAAAAAAAAACAAAAATTTTTTTTTCAACGATAGGTAGTGGTTGTCATGTTGTTCCATTTAAATTTAATCGAGATCTGGCAAGTACATTTCGAGTTATATCTAATCACGCGTTTGTTTGTGAGCAAATACAATTATGTTATCGAATTTATCTCTTACTATATGATCTCTTACTATATTTTAACTCTTACTATATGACGCCACGTTGGCGCAGCGGTCACAGCACTGGATTGCGATAGGCTGTTGCGCGGGCGGTTGCGGGTTCGATCCCCGCACACGGCAACATTTGTATTGGCCATACAGATATTTGCCGTGGTCTGAGTGTTTGTGCAGTCCTTGTGGGACTCCCCACCGTGCCTCGGAGAGCAAGCCGTTAAGCCGTCGGTCCCGGTTGTTTTATCATGTACACCTGATAGCGATCGTTACTCATAGTAGGGAATATATCCGCCAACCCGCATTGGAGCAGCGTGGTGGATTAAGCTCCGATCTTTCTCCTACATGTGGAAGAGGCCTATGCCCAACAGTGGGATATTACAGGCTGAATCGTGATCGTGATATATTTATTGTAGGTACGTAGACTATGATTCCGCACTATAAAATTTTGTTTTTTTGAGCTAAATTGAACCTTAATTTCACCATAGTCAAGCAACAAAAACTAGCAAAACAAACCTGGCATAAAGAAGTGAAGCCTCGGGAATGGCACCATGTTGACGGCAAGTTTTCTTAGGTCAGCGTTCAGCTGTCCAGGGAAACGCAGGCAGGTGGTCACACCCGACATCGTCAGCTGGAACAAGTTTTTAAATCAAGAGTTGTTAAGTTCTAAAGACGTCGCGTTAGCGGTTTTGGTCACTCATGTACTGACGAAATATAATTTCAACCAAAAATAGTGGGTCGTACCAAGTCTGGGTATGATATACTAGCTGTGCTCGCGACTTCGTTCGCGTGGAATTTAACAAAAAAGTTATTCGTTTTATTTTATTTTTTAATTTTTTTTTGTGTCACCTACACAGTCATGAGGAAATTATAAACATTTTTAAAATCAAATCAAATTTTTTTAAAAATCATATCAAATTTTTTCGATCCAGCGGGATTTGAACCCGCGCCTTCTGACGTGCCGTGTCAGCGCTCTCTTGCAAACTTTGGCGCCGTCTATAGCTAGTACTTTACACCCCGCTACTCAAAGATTTCATATATAACAATGAATTCTTTTGACAAGAGACGATACCATGCTATCTTTAATTATTTTTTTTGTGTTACCCACACATGTGTGTAACACATTATTTTGTAATGAAATGCCTACTTTTACATATTAATGGCTATAGCTCAATAATTTTACGATATAAAGTAGATAGTATGGTACTTTTTTAGAATCCATATGAAGTAGACTATTTTTTTAAGTGGTTGGCCAACACAAATCCAATACATTTTTTTTTACACCACAGGTGCTCAAACTTGGCAGTTAAGTTGTAACGACGTACGTACAAAATGTGTATAATTACCATAAAATAAACTTAAACTTAATATTCACATAGCTAAAACTAATTAAAAACTACGCTTAATTATAAAACAAAAGTTTATTACAACTTATTTTTTTTTCTTTCAAACATAATAATATATAAACATATTATAAACATAATAAATTAATAAACTATATACATTTTATAAATTGCAACAATATATAATTCATCAAGCGGCAACACTTTAGCGATCCAATTAGATCTCTTGTTTCCGTGAATACATAAACTGCAGTGACGATCACCGCGCCATTAGTACTCATCTTGTCTTGTGTTACGCGTTGTGTTGCACGACACGAAAAATACTTTGGTCTGTAATACGGAAAAGATTAATTATATACAGGATGTTAGGGGAATGGTTATCCATAGAGGTATGTTGGGTAGGGGGGGTCATTTGGAACCTATTTAGGCTAACTTACCTATATTCAAAGTGTTACGGATTTTTTTTATGATTTTTTTTCATTTTTCGAAAAAAGTGCCGAAAATTTGTGATTTGATCATCGTATCTTTTTTGTTTATTGATATATCAACGCCATTTCTTTTTTCTTTTGATCATCAATACATTGCGCATGTAAAATAAATGTGATTTAATTTAGAAAACATCTACAAAAAAAATTATGGGCCAAAGAAATCTTGACAGAGACAAAAAGTAGATCAAACCTTCAAGTTTAGGTATAAATTAAAAAAAAAATGAAAGCCTCCAGACAATTTAAAATAAATTTAAAAAATTACTCTAGTTAACACTGTTTTAAATAATATTACTTTCATTCACATACCTTACTTACTTTTTTTTTAATGATGAAATAACGATGGTTTCTACCTGAACCCGCACTCTACGCTGACAATTATAACAATAATTGTTATTACGCAGGGCGGTATGTCACCTACCTTGTGAATGAAAGTAATATTATTTAAAACAGTGTTAACTAAAGTAATTTTTTAAATTATTGTCTGGAGGCTTTCATTTTTTTTTAATTTATACCTAAACTTGAAGGTTTGATCTACTTTTTGTCTCTGTCAAGATTTCTTGACAGAGATGATCAAAAGAAAAAAGAAATGGCGTTGATATATCAATAAACAAAAAAGATACGATGATCAAATCACTAATTTTCGGCACTTTTTTCGAAAAATGAAAAAAAAATCATAAAAAAAAACCGTAACACTTTGCATATAGGTAAGTTAGCCTAAATAGGTTCCAAATGACCCCCCCTACCCAACATACCTCTATGGCTAACCATTCCCCTAACACCCTGTATATTTCTTATAAAATCCGTAACCAAATTTCGTGTCGTCCCTAAGTGTTACCTATATAAATTTTGAATATTAAAGAAGTGAGTGCTGATCGCCCCCCAAGCTGGGTAAGTGGAATAATTATATATTAATGTCGCATCAATTTATTTAGTTTTCTAGTGCAAGAAATCATTTAGTAAAAACTTATATTTGTGTTTAATAATTTAAATCACACTCAATTTAAATTTTCTTAGTCACTTTATTGCATCATTTTTTTATTCCACCCTCATTTTTAATAATTTATTTTATTCATCATTTTTAGAATTGTAAATTTTGTAATAAATTAGCTATTTTTTAAAAATGTTAATCTCCGATTCTGATTTTTATTATTCCACGGCACTACTGCTACAATTAGGTGCTTTCTTTTATAACGCAGTGCCGTGGATGTTCGCAAAAAGTACCTACTGGACTGCCTATATTATCACATATTCACGGCGCGTTCCAGGGAACAACGCTGGGGTTGCCGTTTTATCTGGCGTTGGCGTTTTATCAAGCTAAGCGCTCCCACACACGAACGGCTGCCGTCGAGCGCCGTCAGCGGCAGCCGTCGACTGCCGTCGAGCGCCGTTGGCGGCGCGCCGTCGTCTGCAGTCCTCTGCCGTTGAGAACATGCCGCACAGTCAACGCTCTTGTAGTAAAAGAGCCAGTTACAAAATGAATTCCGAAGAAGAAACACTGTTATTGTTTTTACTTCGTCGCCGCCGAGAAAAACGAAAAATAAAAACACGTTCAGTGTGGGTTCAAGAAATACTAATCAATAGAGATCAAGATGGGCATTTAACACTCTATCCACTTTTACGAAGAAACGAGCAAAAGTTTTTTAATTATTTTCAGTGGTCTATTGCTTCTTTTGATGAGCTGACGGCTATTATATTTCCTCTTTATAATATAAGCATACTAGCGACCCGCTCCGGCTTCGCACGGGTGCAATGCTGATACTAAATATAAAATCTCTATATATATAAAAATGAATAGCTGAATATATTGCTAAGCGCAAATCTCGAGATCGGCTGAACCGATTTCGCTAATTCTTTTTTTATAATATTCTTTGAAGAACGAGGATGGTTCTTACGGAGAGAAAATTTTAAAAAATTGCTTGAAAAAGTCTAAAAACAACACTTTTCTATATTCCTATACAAAAAATTCGTAATAATACTTAAAAGTCAATTTGAACTTTAATACCACACCATAAGGTTTAAGTGTTAGTAGAGGGGTTCCGGGAAGGATAAGTATTAAAAAAAATTAAAAATTAAAGAATCGACTGTTAGGCAGTACGAAGTTCGCCGGGTCAGCTAGTATAAAATAAATATTTGCAATAATAAGCGCAAAAAATGTGTTTATTTACGATATCACATTAGAAAACTTTAAAACTATCAGTGTTCCTCTACTGTATTATGCATGTATTATACATATAAACCTTCCTCTAGAAACACTCTACTTATTAAAGAAAACCGCATCAAAATCCGTTGCGTAGTTTTAAAGATCTAAGCATATTTATACAGACAGACGGACAGCGGGAAGAGACTTTGTTTTATAATATGTAGTGAAATATAAATGATAAAAAGATATAAGTAATTTAGATTATTAAACGGTTTTATTTAGCTCACCCCGTTTGTTTTATTTTTTATTATTTATTCTTGGGTCAAATTTAGTAATTCAAATTTCACCCTCTTCCTGTCAACCGATTAATCTGAAATTTTGTATACACTTTGGATTTTGGTGACAATACAATTATATTTATTCATTATCATTATAAATTCAAGATGGCCGCCGCTACAAAATAGCGGATAATTTATGTTTTATTAATCCCATCAATATGGGTATCAAATGAAAGGGCTCAACAAGCAGAATACAATATACTATAAAAAATTGAAATCCAAAATGGCGGATAACGTAGGTTTTATCAATCCCATCAATATGGGTATCAAATGAAAGGGCTCAACAAGCAGAATACAATATACTATAAAAAATTGAAATCCAAGATGGCGGCCGCTACAAAATGGCGGATAACGTAGGTTTTATCAATCCCATCAATATGGGTATCAAATGAAAGTGCTCAACCAGTAATGGGCTTCTTTAATGGACCCAGTGTCAGGGAGTCTGGTTTCTTGAAGAGCCGAAATGGCGATGTTAAGTCTCGTCAACTCAGTGTCAATCACGGAAGTTTTGCGCAGGTCTTGCAGGCAACCTGAACCTCCGCAGGTCTCCGGGAGGCCTGTCCTCATTGTGCGGACATTCCATGTCGCTAAGCGCATGGATAAGTGTGGAAGGTTATGTCTTTCATTCTGTTTTTGCGCAGGTGACAAAATTTACAGCACTGACTGTCTAGGTTTTGACTAGTGTTTCCTCCACCCTGCGGAAACATATCAATGCTGAGACGGACCAGTACCTTATTGGCCGGGGGCTGCCCAGCTTGAGCGGGCGGTAACTGGTCAGTGGACCTACGATGGGCCCTCCCACTGTCGAGAATGACCCCTAGCGCCCGCACTTACGCCTATTCGCGCAGACTTATCACTGGTGACTGCCATTCTCCGTGTTGGTTTCACCGCTCTTGAGATTGCGATGGCGGAGTGTCCTCTCCACAGATGTTATCTGCTTTGCCTGGGTTTGAATTTAGGAAGTGCAGGTTTTCCCACTGCCTACACCACCCTCTCGACCTTGCCAGCGGGACCCACAGGAACGACAATTCGCTACGTGTGGAGCTGGTTCGGTTGCAGGACCTGACTCATGTCTTACGGGGATCCACTCCGAGTACTTTAGTCGCCTCTTACGACACCTGGTACTTGAGGGGGGCACTATTCTATTCTGCCGATGCCCCACGGCTCAACCAGTAGAATACAATGTACTATATAAAATTAAAATCCAAGATGGTGGCCTCTACAAAATGGCGGATAACTTAGGTTTTATCAATCCCATCAATATGGGTATCAATTGAAAGGTCTCAACAAGTAGAATACAATTTACTATGCAAAATTGAAATCTAAGATGGCCGCCGCTACCAAATGGCTGATAACAATTTTTTATCAATCCCACCAATATGGGTATCAAAGAATGCGAAATAAAAACTAAAAACTAGAAAATAAAAATAGGTAAAAAAACTTTTTAAGTTAAACGGTTTTATGTTAAACATACATTGCAATGTTTAAGATAAATGTACTAAAAACCAAAAAATAATAAAATAGATACAGTCGTGGGAATTATAAACATATGCATAGACTAGACTAAAATAAAACCGTGGGGCACGTCAATTGTCTACAAATTATCGACTTAATATGCGATAGAAGAATCGTTTAATTCGTCGTTAGGCAGTTGGCCCGCAGACGGTGAGGAAATTACTTACTATTTTCTTGCTCATGGAAATTCCAATAGTTATACACTCCATGTAAATAAAAGAGATGTTATAGTGTTATACATTACAAAACAAACATTTTAATCAACGATTGTAGACAATTGACGTGCCCCACGGTTTTATTTTAGTCTAGTCTATGCATATGTTTATAATTCCCACGACTGTATCTATTTTATTATTTTTTGGTTTTTAGTACATTTATCTTAAACATTGCAATGTATGTTTAACATAAAACCGTTTAACTTAAAAAGTTTTTTTACCTATTTTTATTTTTTTAACGAGATCAACATCATTTATCACCATTTTAAGTTGAAACAAAATACAATTACTACCTATAGGAACAATAATACATATTAATTATTAGTTACTTCTATTTTAATAACAATGGTTAAAAAAATCAAAATCAACTTGTAATAAACCGACCATTTTTTTAAAACATGTTTTTTTACTAGCTCAGTATTTTGATTTTTTTTAATTTTTATAATTATTAATTCAATCTTGGCGAGATATTGAACTTTTTAAAATAGCCGCCAGCTCATCAAAAGAAGCACATCCGAAAATAATTAAAAAACTTTTGCTCGTTTCTTCGTAAAAGTGGATAGAGTGTAAAAAATTCCCATCTTGATCTCTATTGATTAGTATTTCTTCAACCCACACTGAACGTTTTTTTATTTTTCGTTTTTCTCGGCGGCGACGAAGTAACAAAATAAACTAAAAAATGTTTTATGTTATTCGGTTTTATTGCAATAAAAATGATGTATTTAGGTTATGGACTAAAAACTAAAAAATAATTCGGTAAGTCCTAGCTACCAGATCGCACCAATCTTCTCATCAATCTGGGGTATTGATCAGACAAATATAAAATCGTTGGGCGTATCCAGAGCGCGTATATTACAGAGTAAACATTATTATAGAAATTTCACGTGCCCATCGTTTCAAGTTTTTAGTTTCGTCGAGTAGTTTTTAGATTAGTAATAAATATACCTACACAGTCTAATAAACTATTCTACCAATCAAGCCCTTTCATTTGATTTCCATATTGAGGTATTAGTAGAAAATATGTAATCCACCATTTTGAGGCGGCACCATCTTAGATTTTTCATAGTCAGCCCTATTCTACCAATCGAGACTTTTCATTCTATAGTCGATACCCATATTGAGGAATTTGTGGAAAATATGTAATCCGCCATTTTGTAGCGGCGGCCATCTTGGATTTTTCGTAGTGAGCTCTATTCTACCAATCGAGCCCTTTCATTCGATACCCATATTGAGGAATTTGTGGAAAATATGTAATACGCCATTTTGTAGCGGCGGCCATCTTGGATTTTTCATAGTGGGCTCTATTCTACCAATCAAGCCCTTTCATTTGATACTCATATTGAGGTATTTGTTGAAAATGTGTAATCCGCCATTTTGTGGCGGCGGCCATCTTGGATTTTTCATAGTGAGCTGTATTCTACCAACCAAGCCTTTTCATTTGATACCAATATTGAGGTTGTTGTGAAGTTATGTGATCCGCCATTTTGCATTGGCGGCCATATTGGATTTAGAACCATAAGAAATATACTATGTTGTATTTTCATCAAGATTAAGAATGTGTACCAAATATCAGATCAATCTGTCATGAGGAAGGGGGTAAAATTCCAATTACTAAATTTGACCCAAACACACAAATAAACAAAAAATAAATAAATACCAAGCTGGTCAAGCTAAATAAAACCGTTTAAAAACAATAACACTATTTCTTCTTCGGAATTCATTTTGCAACTGGCTCCTTTACTAAGAGAGCCGACGTGTGAGCGGCATGTTCCCAACGGCAGCGGACTGCAGGCGACGGCGCGCCGCGGACGGCGCTCGACGGCAGTCGACGGCTGCCGTTGACCTCTGCCGTTGGCAACGTGCCGTTCGTGTGTAAGAGCGCTAATATATTCACCACAACGACGGAGGTGCTCTCCGCCGCGTTTTGATATCGTCACCGGATTCCATTTCGCGGCTCCCAGTTCACCATCTGCACGGCGCGTGACACAGGGGAGTGCCTAAACCGACTTGGACGAAGAGCAGCTTGTGTGAATTAAGTGCTCGACCCCACCGGCTAACAATTTTTTTTTCTCCACCAGGTTGAGAGGTACCAGAGGGAAACCCACCCAACCCTCCCCCACTCTCCCTCCGAAAATCCATAAATCGATTCCATACATCTAAAGAACAGCCCAGGGATAACCGTGACAAAGTAACTTTCAAAAATAAAATTTATGTACAGCGAATTTTTGTAAACTGCTATTCATAGTAGTTGAATTTTTTGAAACATAATTTAGGAACAGCATTATTAGGGAAGGTGTTATTGTGGACGAGCTCAACGACGGGCTGGTGGAAACTGTCCGCGCGGTGGGATCTAAGTTCTTCAAGATCCGCCGCCAAAACACAAGGAAACTCTCCGACCACACACTCCGACTCATGGCAGAAAGACATGACATGCGGCTGCAGTCCTCGGCGGATGCTACCCGTTACCGGCAGTTGAACAGACAGATCTCAAAGTCCTTGAGAAGCGACCTCCGCCGCTTTAATAGAAAGCGCATTGAAGAAGCCATAGAGCAGAACAAAGGCTCTAAAGTGTTCGCACGAGATCTGTCTCTGGGACAAAGCCAAATAGCGCAGCTGAGAGCCGACGATGGCAGCGTCATTTCGTCAAAGACTGAAATCCTGAGGGAGATCGAGAACTTCTACGGGCAGTTATACACCACACAGAAACCCGCCAACATCAAGGCAAACGACCCCAGAGCCAAACTAACAAGACACGAAACCCAAGATATCCCAGACGTCAGCCTGTACGAGATTAGTAGTGCTCTCAAACAACTTAAAAACAACAGGGCGCCGGGTGACGACGGAATCACAACTGAGCTTTTGAGAGCGGGCGGTAAGCCAGTACTTAAGGTCCTCCAAAGGCTCTTCAATTCCGTCATCCTCGAGGGCAAAACGCCAACGGCATGGAATAGAAGCGAGGTGGTGCTGTTCTTTAAAAATGGCTATAAAACCTTATTAAAAAACTATAGGCCCATTTCGCTTCTAAGCCATGTCTACAAGCTGTTTTCGAGAGTCATTACGAACCGTCTCGCACGCAGGTTTGACGACTTCCAGCCTCCCGAACAAGCCGGGTTTCGTAAAGGCTTCAGCACCATAGACCACATACATACGCTGCGGCAGGTTATACAGAAGACCGAGGAGTATAACTTGCCATTGTGCTTAGCGTTTGTGGACTATGAGAAGGCCTTTGATTCGATTGAGACCTGGGCTGTGCTGCGGGCTCTACAGAGGTGCCAAGTGGACTGCAGATACGTCGAGGTGCTGAGGTACTTATACTCTAACGCCACAATGTCAGTCCGATTACAGGACCAGAACTCGAAGCCAATACCACTTCAGCGAGGCGTGAGGCAAGGGGATGTTATATCCCCGAAGCTGTTTACCGCCGCGTTGGAGGACGCTTTCAAGCTTCTGGACTGGAAAGGATTCGGCATCAACATCAATGGCGAGTATCTTACCCACCTCCGTTTTGCCGATGACGTAGTCCTCATGGCTGAGACCTTCGAAGACCTGAGCACAATGCTCGAGCATCTCAACAGTGTTTCCCAAAGAGTGGGTCTTAAACTGAACATGGACAAGACGAAAATTATGTCGAACGTCCATGTCGCACCCACTCCAGTTCGCATTGGGAGCACTGTTCTCGAAGTTGTTGACCATTACATATACCTAGGACAGTCAATACAGCTAGGTAAGTCCAACTTCGAGAACGAGATCTCTCGTCGAATCCAACTCGGATGGGCAGCGTTCGGGAAACTACGGGAAATCTTCGCGTCCAATATCCCGCAGTGTCTGAAGACGAAAGTCTTCAACCAGTGTGTGTTGCCAGTGATGACTTATGGATCTGAAACGTGGTCGCTAAATATGGGCCTCATAAGAAGGCTCAAAGTCGCTCAGCGGGCGATGGAGAGAGCAATGCTCGGTATTTCCCTACGCGATAGGGTTAGAAATGAGGAGATCCGTAGGAGAACCAAGGTAACCGACATTGCTCGAAGAATCACACAGCTGAAGTGGCAATGGGCAGGGCACATAGCTCGAAGAGCCGATGGCCGATGGGGCGGAAAGGTTCTGGAGTGGCGGCCGCGTACCGGACGCCGCAGCGTTGGCAGGCCCCCCACGAGGTGGACCGACGATCTGGTCCGGGTCGCGGGAAGCCGCTGGATGCGTGCTGCGCAGGACCGATCGTCGTGGAAAGCATTAGGGGAGGCTTATGCCCAGCAGTGGGCGTCCGTGAGCTGAAATGATGATGATGATGATGATTATTAGGGAACACTTTAAAGAAAAAAAAAATCGGATCTAGGCCTCAAATAGCGGCCGTGGTGCCCACAAATGTGAAAAAAATCTTTGATTTTTCTAAATTTTACGAAAAAATGGCATAGACCGCGAACTGTTTGAGATAAGTTTTTTTTTGGTTTTGTAACCCACCTACCCCTCCGTACACGAACCTTCAGTATTATCCATTCATTACGGGATAGACTGTATATCGAAGGGATATTGAAGGGAAAATTGTTTAAAATCGTTGGGATTTGAAACTCGATGAAACGAGATGAACGAAAATGAAACAATGATAAAGAAACAATCACAATTAATGTATAGGAGAGAAAGAGATAGAGTACATTGCTTCTCAAAAAGTGTAAGCGACGCGTTTTGCATATTGCTTACGGCGTATTGCAAACGAGACCGTGATCATCGTCGAAAGAACAAATCGTTACGTCCGACTTTCCTATGACTTTTCAGAAGTTTCACTTCTACCGTGTGTGATTTGCTAATATACTTTTTTTGAAGTGACACTTTTTTTCTATCGCCCCAAAAAATTTCATTCATCTATCGCATGTCGCATGTAAAATTACAGCTGGCCGCGGAGTAGGGATAGAGTCAGCTAAGGGTAATATAGAGGCGCCCATAGCTCGCATCTGCTGACCGTGTAGCATTTTTATTCTCTCTTATTCGTACAAGTGTTACACGGTATTTTAATGCCTACAAACCGAAAAAAAGTTTCACTTGCATCGTGGTTTCTTAAAAAATACAATTTTCTAAATGTATTATTATGTACGCCAGCTGTTACCTAAAAGACATGCATAAATTTGACAAAACACAACCTTTGGCCTGGGAAAGTACTTTAACATTACAGAAGATAAATAATACTAATCTTAAGTAGTATTGTGTTCCTGGAGTAAATAAGGTGGCCAGAGCTCCTTGAAAGGATTAAGGGTAAGCTATGGTAACCGCTTACCATAAGATGGATGGTACGCTTGTTTGCCGATATAGTAGTTTAAAAAAAACGCACGGATATTAAGTGATTCAAATCCCTGTAGCCGGGGCTGTTTAGTCGCAGCGTCCTGAAGCAAATGTTGTAGAGAGCTTCATTGTCGATGCAGAATGACATGTCGGTGTTCTCGACCAGTTGGTGAACAGACAGCGTCGCGTTATACGGTTCTAGGACCACTTCGCTCACCTGGAACATATTTATTCATAATTATGTTTTTGTTCTTAAACAAATTAAAAGTGTGTGTGTGTGTGTCAGCTCCGACGCATGACTGAAGTTTATTTCTTCAGATCAGCTGTCTAAATAGGCACAAAAAAGGCTTACTAGTCTAAGAAAAAGATTAATACCATATCAAATGGTAAACCAATCAAATAACGCCATCTATTGATCGATCCATGCCGTTATCTAATGATAACGTCGTCGTCTGCCGACGACGTTTTCTTAATTTCCGATAGATGGCGTAAGAGCAACTTAATATTTACGCCTGAAAAGTTAAAAGCACAAAAACGTAACGAAGTCATTCGTTCAATAGATTTTACGCCTCATCTTTTTTAGGGTTCCGCACCCAAAGGGTAACAACGGAACCCTATTACTAAGCCTACGCTGTCTATCCGTCCGTTCGTCCGTCTGTCACCAGGATTTATATCAAGAAGTTGAAGTTTTCACAAATTATGTGTATCTGTTGCCGCTGTAATAACAAATACTAAAAACATAATTGTGTTTGCTCATCAGTTCAGCCTATTGCAGTCCACTGCTGGACATAGGCCTCCCCAAGTTCGCGCCAGACATCCCGGTTTTCCGCAATCCTCATCCAGCCTACACCGGCAATCTTACGAAGATCGTCAGTCCAACGGGCCGGAGGACGTCCCATCGTGTTTGCTCGCAAACGAAAAAAAACCGACTTCAATTACATCGAACAAGTAATACAACGTAAAAAGACGAAAAAATAGTCAAGTAAATAGGCACTATTAAAGATTACTGAAATATTACTTAAATATTCCTTTTTTGGAAGTCGGTTAAAAATAAAATAAACATTTAAGGTGGGCTCCCATACAACAAACGCGATTTTTGCCCTTTTTTGCTTGTTATCAATAATGGCAACAGGTGGGCACTTGAAATATTCACAGAATACTCAGTTGTATTTTTACCCGACTTCCAAAAAAGGAGGAGGTTCTGAATTCGACTGTTTTAAAGCTATTGCATAGCTTCTATCGCGGGCCTTGAGCGTGGGGACCGTATCCAGAAATTCCGTAACGAAAAAACCTCACGTTCCCCACTCCGACGGGCACGGAGGTGTGCCTTGAAGGCCGTGCATCGTTGATCGTCTACGGTCTAACGTCGTTTCAGTTCGGCAGTCTTCGACACGGCGTTGTGTGCGTGCGATTAGACGTATTGTACGACTCTACGAAACTCGCAAGAATCGAGACGAGCTGCTCCGAAATCGGACGAATACATAAGCAGCTATTTATGAGAAAGTATATAGGTGTATAGATATTTTAATAAAAGAAAAAAATTTGTTTTCTTATCGGTCACCACGCTCAAAAAGTGTAACTTGAATTAATATTAAAGAAAAAGAAATACTGCATAAATAAAATAAATAAATAATTATAATTGCATAAGTTGATACAAAATGCTATGCAATAGCTTTACTGCGGCAGTCCCCGAGTGCCACACGTCTTTTTTTTAAATGTATGTTAGCTCAGAACTTTTGACTGGGTGGACCGATTTCGATCAATTTTATTTTAATTGAAAGGTGTTGCGTGTCATGTGGTCTCATTTAAATTTAATTGAGATTTGATAAGTACTTTTAGAGTTATCTCTAATAATGCGTATTTACCTGACTACTTTTTCGTGGACCTATGGTGTATACCGCTTAACTTTTTACTAGGTATACCGATTTTGATGATTCTTACTTTAATCGAAAGCCAATATTAATCATGTAGTCTTGTTTAAATTAGATTGAGATCTGAAAACAACTTTTTGAGTAATATTTAATAGCGCGTATTTACTTGACTATTTTTTCGTCTTAGGTATTACTTTGTATTACTTCTCGATGTAATTGAAGTCGGATATTTTTCGTTTGCGAGCAAACACAATTATTACTTGAATAATAAATAATTTAATTAATATAAAATAAATATTTAGGAGGGCCCCTCCCACACAAAAAACGCTATTTATTGCCTATTTTTGCTCGAAAACAATAAATAAATGGTAACAGGCAGGCACTTGAAATATTTACAAAATACTAAATTGTATATTTACTTTAATTTTATCTATCTATACCTACATATTATAAAAATAATTGTGTTTGCTTGCAAACGAAAAAAAACCGACTTCAATTACATCGACAAGTAATACAACGTAATAAGACGAAAAAATAGTCAGGTAAATACGCGCTATTAAAGATTACTCAAAAAGTTGTAATCAGTTTTCGATGTAATTTAAACAAAACTACAAGACAAGTATTAGCTTTCGATTAAAGTAAGAATCATCGAAATCGGTACACCGAGTAAAAAGTTATGCGGTATAATATAACGTAGGTCGACGAAAAAGTAGTCACGTAAATACGCATTATTAGATATAACTCTAAAAGTACTTGTCAGATCTCAATTAAATTAAAATGGGACCACATGACACGCAACACCTTTCAATTAAAACAAAATTGATCGAAATCGGTCCACCCAGTCAAAAGTTCTAAACTAACATACATAAAAAAAAAAAAAAACATACGTGTCGAATTGAGAACCTCCTCCTTTTTTTGGAAGTCGGTTAATAAGTCCCCCGGCCGCGTCTTTCTCTCCTCCTGTCGCTCCTCCTGTCTATCTGAACGCGATAAACTCGAAAACTACCAAACGGATTTTTATACGATTCTTGAGGAAGGTTTAGGTATATAATTTACTAGCTTCTGCGCGCGACTTCGTCCCCGTGGAATAGGACCAATTCTCTAGGAAGCTCTCAAAAGGAAAAAAAACCCCGATTTTGAAACATTCTGCATTGGTGCTACGCTTCTATTGGTCTTAGCGTAATGATATATAGCCTATAGCCTTCCTCGATAAATGGGCTATCTAACACTGAAAGAATTTTTCAAATCGGACCAGTAGATCCTGAGATTAGCGCGTTCAAACAAACAAACGAACAATCAAACAAACAAACTCTTCAGCTTTATTATATTACTAGCTTCTGCGCGCGACTTCGTCGGCGTGGACTCCGCTCCTATTGGTCTTAGCGTGATGATACATAGCCTATAGCCTTCCTCGATAAATGGGCTTTCTAACACTGAAAGAATTTTTCAAATCAGCCCAGTAGTTCCAAAGATTACCGCGTTCAAACAAACAAACAAACAGACAAACAAACAAACAATCAAACAAACAAACTCTTCAGCTTTATATATTAGTATAGATTATGATTTTATGTAAATTAGCTGAAATACGGCGATAAATGTTGAAAAGGTCGCAAAAAATCTCGCCAACTGGGAGCTTTCCACGCGAACGCCGCGTAAACTAGCAAAGATATAGTTAAGTAATGTACTAGCGAATTTAAAATCTATAAAAATGCTACAAAAAAGTCCGCGAGAGCATATCTCTATCTCTAACGGTTGACTTACAATAACCACTTTTTGTATGCACAAATAGATAATGATTTGACTTATCCTTCAATTTCATGCCTCCGACTGCATATTATGTACGATGTTGCATAAAATTTTAAAGGACTACCTATTGATATATTTTTTGAGTGTACATTACATAATGTTTGATGTTGTTTCGATTTATTTCGCTAGCTTTGTGTCATTATTGAATTTTTATCTTGTTTCATCCTTTTCTGTTGATTTTCTATTAGTTGTTGTTCACGCAGGCGGGTTTTTGTTTTCTTTTAATTATTATTTTATTTGTGTCTTTTTAGTAGTTTACATCACATGATTGATTAAGTAATTTTTACCGACGAAAAAAACAGAAGAGGTTCTAAGGTTGCCACGTATATTTTTTTTATGTTTGACCATGCATAACTTTTTACAGAGTAGTCTTAATTTGACAATTCTTTTTTTATTAAAAAGGCTATACCCCGAAATTGATTTTCGCTTAGGAGGCGAGGAAGAAGCGCGGCTCGCAGCTTGCTTGGCATAGGCATGGGAAAGAGTAAAGTCCACATTTTTTAAACTTTCTTATTGTATTTCTACATTATTATTACGGTAATAATAATCATGATATGCCTTTGTGAAATCCTTGTATTAAGCTCTTTAATTTGATACCTATATTGTAGTATTCGATAAACAATTTTTTTTTCATTAACTACAATGGCTTCGCACAGCCGCCATATTAGATTTTTTTTAACGTCACCTATCTAAGAACACTTGGGCTACTAAGACAAATCTAACGATACCTCAATTATGTAAATCCATTCAGCAGTTCTGGAAATATGAGGTAATTAAAAATATTACATACATACAAGATACGCGCGAAAAACATAACCCTTCCTTGGCAGTCGGCTAAAAAGAAGTCCCTCTGAATTCTGTCTGTCTGTCTGAACGTGATAAACTCGAAAACTACCAAACTGATTTTTATACCGTTTTCAACAATAGAAAGAGTGATTTTTGAGGAAGGTTTAGGTATATAATTTATTATGTTTTTATGAAAATTAGCTGAAATACTTATGGCAATAACCAACCACCAACTGGGCGAGATTTTTTGCGACCTCTTTAACATTCCCACGCGAACGCCGCATAAACTAACAAAGATATAGTTGAGTAATGTACTAGCAAATTGAAAACCTATAAAAATACTACAAAAAAATCCGCGATAGCATATCTCTATCTCTTACGGTTGACTTATAATAACCACTTTTATGTTCAAATTTTTAATTAAAAACATTACGTTATTTTCAAAGCTATTTTCTTTATATTATCGCTATTATTTTTATCATACCGATACCGGGGGCCTTATATGAAAATCAATTCTTAAGGGGTAAACTCCAAAAATATTTAAGGGGCTCATACAACAAAAGTGACCTTTTTCCGTTTTTTGCGCGATATTAAAATCAATGTACCTACTTTTGTTTACCTAGTTAATGGTACGGAACCCTTCGTGCGCGAGTCCGACTCGCACTTGGCCGATTTTTTTACTATAGATCTATATTAATATATAAAGCTGAAGAGTTTGTTTGTTTGTTTGTTTCTCGGTACGCGGTACGCGGTAATCTCTGGAACTACTAGGCCGATTTGAAAAATTCTTTCACTGTTAGATAGCCCATTTATCGAAGAAGGCTATAGGCTATGTGTCATCACGCTAAGACTAATAGGAGCGGAGTCCACGCCGACGAAGTCACGCGCAGAAGCTAGTATATTATAAAATGTCATCTATTACAACTATTATTTATTTAAAAATAGTTGACAAACACATGAACTGAAGAATTGTACATATTAAGATTGAAAAATGATATCATTATTATTTATTTCTTATAATCTGATATCTATACATATAATAAAATGGTAGGAAAGTCAAAACTGTACATTGAATATTTTTTTAAAAGAATACTTGGGGTGTGATCTACAATCGATACCGAAGCCAAAAATATAGTTTTTAGAATTTTTGTCTGTTTGTCTGTTTGTCTGTTTGTCTGTTTGTCTGTTTGTCTGTATGTATGTCCGAGATAAACTCAGAAAGTACTGCATGGATTTACTTCAAATTTGGCATGAATATTATTATGAAGTCGGGTCAGAACATAGGCTATATATTATCACGCTATCACCTACGGGGAACGAGCAGTGAACCTTTATTTCTTCAAGTGTATGTCCGAGATAAACTCAAAAAGTACTGCATGGATTTACTTCAAATTTGGCACGAATATTAATAAAAAGTCGGGTCGAAACATAGGCTATATATTATCACGCTATCACCTACGGGGAACGAGCAGTGAACCATTATTTCTTCAAATATATGTCCGGGATAAACTCAAAAAGTACTGCATGGATTCACTTCAGATTTGGCACGAATATTACTAAGAAGTCGCGTCAACATATAGGCTACATAATATCACGCTATCACCTACGGTGAACGAGCAGTGAACCTTTATTACTCAACGCATTCTGTAACAACGTGTAATCTAACGACGCATATTTGAATGTTGTTGTTATTATGTTAATAATAACCATGCTACAAGCTAGCTTCACACTATAAAAATTACGCAATATAAGTAATTTAGGCCGATAAACGTAAATAAATGAATATCAGTAGTTCAAAACAAATTTAAAGCAGCGGCATCTATGAGATTTCAAAAACATCATCATCAATCCCTTTTTGGATATAAATAATTTAAATTTTATTATGTTGGCGAGATTAATTGTTATTTTTAAAAGTCATAGATGGAGTTGTGCATTTTCTTCTTAAAAATTGTAGGTATCGTTAATTCGTTTCAGAGATGAGCAAGACAATTTAAAAAAATGTGTTTATATAAGTTTTAAGCTGCTTCATCTATGTCTTATAAAATTTGTCGAGTTTGTCTATATGTAATAACAAACAGAACTCAAAAAGAACTGCATAGATTTATAACAAAACTTAAACTCGAAAACGGCACGCTATTTGCTGTAAGCAATTTGAGCTAAATAACGAAAATAATAGAGTTAGTACAAAATGAACATTGACTGTTTTTGTTCGGTATTTATTGGTGTAATTTTTGCGTCTTAGTTTATTTTCATGTCGCATATAACCTTAAGTGAAATGTGGAACTAGCTAGATTTTTTTTACGCACACACAGCCATTTATTTTATGTTAAGATCATGTAAAGTCATAACTTAGATCAGTTAGAATTTTTCACCATATAAAAAATGTTTCCTGTTTGCTAACTAGATGGCGGTGGCGTCGAATTAAATCGCGCTATAGTTTCGTTCATAAAAAAGTGATGTTATGAATACAAATGTCGTCGCTTCAACGGCTCAACCTATACAAACTGGGGTCACCTGCGTTGCTATAAGTTATCGTGTGCATAGTCGAATTTAACGTGAAAACATTTTCCTAAAATAAATAAATTAATAAATCCATACTAATATTGTAAATGCGAAAGTAACTCTGTCTGTCTGTCAGTCGCCGTGTCGCACAATCACGCCAAAACTACTGAACAGATTTAAATGAAATTTGGTATACAGATAGTCTAGAGTCTGAGAAAAGACATAGGCTACTTTTTAATGCGAAAAAAAGGGTTGTTGAAAAGTGGGAATGAAAATTTGTATGGAAGTATGATGTCTGAACAGATTTAAATGAAATTTGGTATACAGATAGTCTAGAGTCTGAGAAAAGACATAGGCTACTTTTTAATGCGAAAAAAAGGGTTGTTGAAAAGTGGGAATGAAAATTTGTATGGAAGTATGATGTATAATGTTCGTGTTTCGTAACTGTCAAACATTTAATGTTCATCCCGTCGATATGGTAAAATCTCCCCTAAAATTAAAGAACGTATTTAAATAAAGATTTCGAATCGACAATATGTATCCACAAAATACGGATAGTGGCGTATTTTAGATTTTAAAAATGTACAATAATGTAATTAATGAAAACGGATTGACATAATATATATTGGTTGTCAAATATTGCGTGCGTTCAGAAATTTATTTAGTGTAATCTAAGGAAAATATATCAAGCTACTATACAATAAATGATAAATTTACAAATGAATTTAAAACAAAGAAAAATAAACGATCAATTGATTGGTCTCATTGAAACATTCCAGATTATTCTGTCAATCCAGTCAAAGTCAATTTATTATATTAATATTTTCGTCGCGAAAGTGTAAAAGATATGTTTGATATATCTTAATCTGTACTAATCTATGCTATGAGTAATGGTCGCTATCATATTTTTTTTAATTATGCATAAAAAGTACATTAATTCAATAAATAAAACATACGATCACGATTCAGCCTGTAATATCCCACTGTTGGGCATAGGCCTCTTCTCCATGTAGGAGAAGGATTGGAGCTTAATCTACCACCCTGCTCCACTGCGGGTTGGCGGATATATTCCCTACTATGAGTAACCATCGCTATTAGGTATTTATGATAACAACCGGGACCGATGGCTTAACGGCACGGTGGGGAGACCCACAAGGACTGCACAAATACCCAGACCACGGCAAGCATCTGTATGGACATATTATGTTGTCGTGTGTGGGGATCGAACCCGCAACCGACAGCGCAACGGCCACAAACCAGTGCTGTGACCGCTGCGCCAACGCGGCGAGTTACTTTCGCATTTATAATATTAGTATGGATAAATATTAGTATGGATTATAAACCTGAAAGTTGGTTTGTTTGTTTAAACGCGCTAATCTCAAGAACTACTGATTCGAATTGAAAAATTCCTCTGAGGTGGAAAGCCTATTTAAAGAGAAAGGTTATGCTTTATGAAGAAGGAAGGGTATTTTATTCCCTCAAAGCAACGCGGGTGAAACCGCGGGGCACAGCTAGTCATAATATAATATTTTAATGATTAAGGTTAATTGGTGCGACTGTCGTATCACGGCAGATAACTAAAGATAAATAATACTATTTTGAACGCTTATTGCTATTTAACCGACTTCCAAAAAAGGAGGAGGTTCTCAATTCGATTGTTTTTTTTAATGTATGTTAGCTCAGAACTTTTGATTGAGTGGGCCGATTTTGATGAATTTTGTTTAATTTAAATGGTGTTGCGTGTCATGTGGTGCCATTTAAATTTAATTGAGAACTGACAAGTACTTTTACAGTTATATCTTTATCTAATAATGCGTATTTACTTGACTACTTTTTCGTCGACCTACGTTGTATTACACCGCATACCTATTCACTTGGCTTATCGATTTTGATGATTCTTACTTTAATCAAAAGTTAATACTTGTCATGTAGTCATGTTTAAATTTGATCGAGATATGATTACAACTTTTTGAGTAATCTTTGATAACGCGTATTTACTTGAATGTTTTTTGGTCTTATTACGTTGTATTACTTGTCGATGTAATTGAAGTCGGTTTTTTTTCTTTTACGAGCAAACACAATTATTTAATAATTGTGTTTGCTCACAAACGAATGTAATAGAAATTAGTTGCAAATGAAACAAAACCGACATCAATTACGTCTACCAGTAATACAACGTAGATACGTAATGTAACGTAACGTAAGTACACGAAAAAATAGTCAAGTAAATACGCATCATTAGATATAACTTGAAAAGTACTTATCAAGCCTCAATTAAATTTAAATGGGACCACCACATGACACGTACCACTTTTCGATTAAAAAAAATTGCGTGCGTACAAAGTACACATCTCAGAAGTGAAACTTCTTTGGCAAACTAATGTCTTAAGCATACAATTTATAACGTACCTACTTACGTTTGTACGTTTTTACAATATGTTTTAAAAAACTCTTTTAATTCCGAATTCAACAAAAATACAATACATACGAATATTCAAACATATAATTTGATAAAATTGGTTGAAACGTCAACTTGCCCTAAGTATTAAAATAGAAATTAGCTTATTCAGTAACGTACGTACATACATACGAACCCTTAAACCAAAGCATACCTTGGGGGAGGGTACCACGCTGAAGGTGTTCATGATGCGGTCAGGGTACTCTTCGCGAATTTTGCTGAGAACCAATGTTCCCATACCAGAGCCTGTGCCTCCTCCCAGGGAGTGCGTCATCTGGAAACCTAGAAGTAACCATGCACTGCATGTAAGAATTTAAATTACAGAACCAAATAACATACTTTAAAGAACAAATTTTAAAGCACTTAAATAAATAATATGTTGCTCCAACGCCATCTATCAAAAAGCGAAAAAACTTCGTCGTCGGTAGTGTAAAATAAGACAAAATAAAATAAATAGACTAATAAATAGTGATAGATGGCGTTAGTTTCTCTGTCATTTTGATAACATATTTTAATATTTTTCTTATTTACTGAATTTTTTGTACAATTACAATAAAATATAATAGCCTATGTCACTCCTGAATAGTGTAGCTTTTTGTTAGTGAAAGAATTTTCATGATCGGATCAGTATTTGCGAAGATTACCCCCGATATACAAAAAAAGTTATAAACTTTACCTCTTTATAATATTAGTATAGAATTATAGATAGTAAAAGTTTTAAAGTAAAATTTTATTTTTTTCGTTTTTGCACATTCAAATAAAAGCTTGTTTTTTAAAAAGGTTTTTTTTACTTTTAATTTATTTTTGACTTTTTAGTCGATTATCACGTCACTTTATTCGAATTATTCTTAGCAAGCCCTTTCATTTGATACCCATATTGTAGAAGTGCACTAAAAATAACTAGTCCGCACTCTTGGATATGCTGCCATATTGGATTTAGAATGACGTCACAAAGTTAACCATGCATTGTCATCCAAATTGAACCAGCATACAAAATTTCAGCTCAATTGGTTGCTTCAAAATTGAGTTTCAAGATTTCACCCGAACAAACATATATACATACATGCATACATACAAACCATGCATTGTCATCCAAGTTGAACCTGTATACAAAATTTCAGCTCAATTGGTTGAAGATATCTGCTTCAAAATTGAGTTGCAAGATTTCACCCGAACAAACATTCATTAAAATTACATACATACATACATACATACATTGCAAGTTAAATAAAAGCTTGTAATAAAAAGGAGGAGGTTCTCAATTCGACACGTATGTTTTTTTTTTATGTATGTTAGCTCAGAACTTTTGACTGGGTGAACTGATTTCGATCAATTTTGTTTTAATTGAAAGGTGTTGCGTGTCATGTGGTCCCATTTTAATTTAATTGAGATCTGACAAGTACTTTTAGAGTTATATCAAATAATGCGTAATTACGTGACTACTTTTTCGTCGACCTATGTTATATTATACCGCATAACTTTTTACTCGGTGTACCGATTTCGATGATTCTTACTTTAATCGAAAGCTAATACTTGTCTTGTAGTTTTGTTCAAATGAGATCGAAAACTGATTACAACTTTTTGAGTAATCTTTAATAACGCGTATTTACTTGACTATTTTTTCGTCTTATTACGTTGTATTACGTGTCGATGTAATTGAAGTCGGTTTTTTTTCGTTTGCGAGCAAACCCAATTATTTTTATGTATGTTCGCCCAGAACTTTTGACTGGGTTGACCGATTTCGATCAATTTTGTTTTATTTGAAAGGTTTTGCGTGTCGTGTGGTCCCATTTTAATTTAATTGAGATCTGACAAGTACTTAAGAGTTATACCTAATAATGCGTATTTACTTGACTACGTTTTCGTCGACCTACGTTGTATTATAGCGCATAACTTTTTACTCGGTGGACCGATTTTGATGATTCTTACTTTAATCGAAAGCTAATACTTGTCATGTAGTCATGTTTAAATTAGATCGAAAACTGATTACAACTTTTTGAGTAATCTTTAATAGCGCGTATTTACTTGACTATTTTTTCGTCTTATTACGTTGTATTACTTATTGATGTAATTGAAGTCGGTTTTTTAACCGACTTCCAAAAAAAGAAGGAGGTTCTCAATTCGACATGTATGTTTTTTTTTATGTATGTTAGCTCAGAACTTTTGACTGGGTGAACCGATTTCGATCAATTTTGTTTTAATTGAAAGGTGTTGCGTGTCATGTGGTCCCATTTTAATTTAATTGAGATCTGACAAGTACTTTTCAAGTTATATCTAATGATGCGTATTTACTTGACTACTTTTTCGTCGTCCTACGTTATATTATACCGCATAACTTTTTACTCGGTGTACCGATTTCGATGATTCTTACTTTAATCGAAAGCTAATACTTGTCTTGTAGTCTTGTTTAAATTAGATCGAAAACTGATAACAACTTTTTGAGTAATCTTTAATAGCGCGTATTTACTTGACTATTTTTTCGTCTTATTACGTTGTTTTACTTGTCGATGTAATTGAAGTCGGTTTTTTTTCGTTTGCGAGCAAACACAATTATTTTCGTTTGCGAGCAAACACAATTATTTCAATTAGTTTTTTTTAAATTAAATGTTAATAAAATTTTTAGTTAAATGTCTATAATTAGTAGAGGAGACGTGGAACATCGACCTTCACCGATCTGATAACTCGATGAGACATAATTTTTATCAAATATAATTTATAAACAAATATGCCTATGATAAATTGCCTATCGAAAAGTGGTCAAGGCCAATTTTTTTTTCGTTTTTGCAGGCAAGCCTATATGATTGGTTTTGTAATTACAATATCTTAGCTATGATATCAATTTCGATTCGAACAGATCGATGTAGTATCGAATATAGGTATATATTGACCTACCTGTTCACATCTACTTGCCAGGTAGCCATGACCAAAAATAAGTAGGCAAGCCTACCTAGGCATATTCTGTGTATTAAAAACTATCAATTGAGATAAAACTCATTCGGTTATCACATGAGTGAAGGTGATGAAAAAAAATTTATTAAAATTAATAATAAATTATATTTGATAAAAAATATTTCTCATCGAGTCATCAGATTGGTGAAGGTCGCTCTTCCACGTCTCTTAGACCAAATGTGAAAAAAAGTTTCACTTTTACCGTGGTTTTATAAAACCACACAATAGTTTTATTATTATGTCGGTAAAATCGAAAAATATTATTCATATTTTATCAATATGTATTTTAAATAATTAAAGTAATTATGATTTCCAAAAAAACACGATTTACTAAAAATACCGAGTTAAGCTTGGTCACCCAGGTACCTACTTGAGTTTAAAAACGGTAACTAGTAAGTTAAGAAGAATGTCAACTCAGTATAAGTCGTTAGTCTACTAAACTTTTTGCCGGTTCTTTTGACAGAATTTGTACTTGGAACCAGCAATGAAGTAGTTTTATGTAGATCTAATGTGACAGATTTATGAAGTCAAATTAAACAACGTACATACAAATAAATATTGTTATATATACCTATTTAATTATATACACCTATGTATAGTTCGAGTCTGCTTGTTTTGAAACAGAATGTTTAAGTGATTATCTAATTTTGTGTCAGGTAAAAGAAATCCGGAACAAAAGTTGTCTTCTTATACCACTAGAGTCGCAAAGAAGCGTACGGTCCATCAAATGGTAAGCACTAAGCAGTTACCATAGCCTGCGAACGTCTACAACACCAGAAGCATCGCAAGAGTGAGGCTCGCTCCCCCCATCCCGAGTGCTCTGGCTACCTTGCTTGCCAACAGAATTATTTGGGAGGGTCCATTTGTTGACTTTTTTCTTTTGCCCCCCGCATACAAAGTTAAGGTAAACATTGCAGTACTTTTAGTAAGAAATAGTATACCCTGTAAACAGTCGCATCCTTCAGCCTCTTTTCTGATCACATCGAGGACAGCATCGACCAGTTCAGCTCCCTCGGTGTAGTGGCCCTTCGCCCAATTGTTACCTGTGTAGAAATTCTTGTTATATGTGAGCCAAATTGTATTTGCGGTTTTATTTTTTAACCGACTTCCAAAAAAGGAGGAGGTTCTCAATTCGACTGTTTTTTTTTTATGTATGTTAGCTCAGAACTTTTGACTGGGTGGACCGACTTCGATCAGTTTTGTTTTATATGAAAGGTTTTGCGTGTCACGTGGTCCCATTTAAATTTAATTGAGATCTGACAAGTACTTTTAGAGTTATATCTAATAATGCGTATTTACTTGACTACTTTTTCGTCGACCTACGTTGTATTATACCGCATAACTTTTTACTCGGTGTACCGATTTTGATGATTCTTACTTTAATCGAAAGCTAATACTTGTCATATAGTTTTGTTTAAATTAGATCGAGATCTAATTACGACTTTTTGAGTAATCTTTAATAGCGCCTATTTACTTGACTATTTTTTCGTCTTATTACGTTGTATTACTTGTCGACGTAATTGAAGTCGGTTTTTTTCGTTTGCGAGCAAACACAAGTATGTAAAACCCGATAACGTGAGTTTTTTTTACGGTTCAAATTGAAAACAAAAACGCAAATATGCATATCTAAAGGAGACAATAGACTAATCTATTACTAATATAATAAAGCTGAAGAGTTTGTTTGTTTGTTTGTTTGTTTGAACGCGCTAATCTCAGGATCTACTGGTCCGATTTGAAAAATTCTTTCAGTGTTAGATAGCCCATTTATCGAGGAAGGCTATAGGCTATATTATATCATTACGCTAAGACTAATAGGAGCGGGGTTCACGCCGACGAAGTCGCGCGCAGAAGCTAGTAGAGAAATATAAATTGAAGCGATTAACGAAAGTGGTTATAGCGTATAAACGGGCGGGTCGGTCCCGCTCCGGCTTCGTACGGGTGCAATGCTGATTCTAAATATACTACAGAATGTCTTACAACGTTCACAGCTTTTTTGTCATTAGACAATACAAACAAGTTTTCTTTAGATATTACTCTTAAATTGATAAATAATGGTTTAAGTCTAATCCCATCCATGATCCAACCTAATGTATTTATTATAAACGCGGTTTAAAAACAAAATCGGCCAAGTACGAGTCGATATCGCGCACTAAGGGTTCCGTATCATTGACTAAACTAAAGGCTATATTTTATTGTTATTAAACAAAATACTTAAGAAGAAAAAGACAATACAAATAATAAATACAAATAAGAAAAAGATTATCTCTATATATATAAAAATGAATCGCTGAATGTGTTGCTAAGCGCAAATCTCGAGAGTGGCTGAATCGATTTTGCTAAATCTTTTTTATAATATTCCTTGAAGTACGAGGATGGTTCTTACGGAGAGAAAAATTTAAAAAATTGCATGAAAAAGTCTAAAAACAACACTTTTCTATATTCCCATACAAAAGATTCGTAATAATACTTAAAAGTCAATTTGAACTTTAATATTAGGCGGTAAACTAGTCAAATACGCCATCTATCTATCGATCCATGCCGCCATTGGAAAGCTATTATATTAGTCTATCGACGACGTTTTCTTGGTTTCTGGATATATGGCGTTGGAATTAAATCGCGTTGCTTTAAACATTTATTTTACTTTGTTTTTAGTATTTGTTGTTATAGCGGCAACAGTGCCGTAAATAGGGCAGTGCCACCGGTGCCCAGGCACAGGGCGTAGACTGTGGGGGGACCGCAGGCAGGACTATTATTTTTTTCAGTTTGCTTCTGATAAGTTCCTGCTGCGCCCCTAGTGCTCGATTCCAACACATACGTACCTACATGCCAGTATCATCAAAAACGTCGTATGAAAAGGTTTTCAACGATTTCGCAATGAAGAAAGCGCGAAAAGTAAATCTTAAAAAAATTTATGGCTTGCTTTAATAAATATTTACTATCTGAACTCATTTAGGAAACTACGACGACATCACCGCAGTCCCCTCCACAGCCTTACTGCTGGGGGCGTTTAGTTGAGGCCTCGCTGTTCTCCGAATTTTCGGGGGACGACAATCTCGCCCCCCATTGCGTGTGACGCCGGTTTTCCGGCGCTGGTGCAGACGGCGTAGCACGGAGCCCCTCCATGCCGCACCGGTAGCACAGACCACTTTTGTCCACCGCGAAAGGACAGGTATACAATCGTTGGGCGTATCCAGAGCGCGTATATTACAGAGTAAACATTATGATAGAAATTTCACGTGCCCAACGATTTTATATTTGTCTGATCAAGAAAGCGGGGAGCGAAAGAAGAAGAAGACAGAGATCCTCAGCGATGTCGTCTCCGTTTGGCAGACGCGCTGGGCTGCGAGCGGTAACGGAAGGGAGTTGTATAGCTTCTTTCCGGATATCACTTCGCGGCTGGCGTGCCGCTGGGTGGAACCTGACTATGTTACCTCGCAGATTCTCACCGGACACGGATGCTTCAGGGGTCGCCTGTACGGGATGACGCTGTGTGACACGCCATCCTGTTACTGCGGACACGATAGCGAGCTGTGAGACCCGTGACCACATTCTGTGGGAGTGTGACTTGTACAGGGAAGAGCGGAATGCGATTTTGGACGGAATCGAGCGGACGAAGGTAGGCCCAGTCTACCACGAGGACCTGACTGCCACGGAGAGCAACTTCAGCCATCTACGGATGTTCGCGCACAGTTGGCACGAATGAAGGACTGAGATGACGTAGTAGCTGCAACATTGACACACTCGGACTGCCGTGCCGTCATTAACGTGTCGTGTTGTCGTCAGCCCCAGAAAGGGGAGAATGGCGCCGGGAACAGTAACAAAGCACTCTCGTCAGAGGGTGTTTTTGTCTTGTAGGGAGTCAAGAATTGTACGGGGGAAGAGAGAGATAACGCAGACGTACCCCGTACATCTCCCGCGTTTCGCTCCGTATACCGAGAGGTGGGTAGGAGCATGGGAAGGTGGTGGGATTGTCTGATCAATACCCCAGATTGATGAGAAGATTGGTGCGATCTGGTAGCTAGGACTTACCGAATTATTTTTTAGCTTTTAGTCCATAACATAAATACATCATTTTTATTGCAATAAAACCGTTTAACATAAAAAAAAATTAGTTTATTTTATTTTCAAGTTTTTAGTTTCGTTGAGTAGTTTTTAGATTAGTAATAAATATACCTACACAGTCTAATAAACTGTATTCTACCAATCAAGCCCTTTCATTGGATTTCCATATTGAGGTATTAGTAGAAAAGGCGTAATCCACCATTTTGTGGCGGCAGCCATCTTGGATTTTTCATAGTCAGCCCTATTCTGCTAATCGAGCCCTTTCATTCGATACCCATATTGAAGAATTTGTGGAAAATATGTAATCCGCCATTTTGTAGCGGCGGCCATCTTGGATTTTTCATAGTGAACTGTCTTCTACCAACCAAGCCTTTTCATTTGATACCAATATTGAGGTTGTTGTGAAGTTATATGTGATCCACCATTTTGTATTTGTGGCCATATAGGATTTACAACCATAAAAAAATAATATATTATGTTGTATTGTAGATTAAGAGTGTAATGACTAAATTTGACCCAAACAACAAATAAACAAAAAAATAAATACCAAGCTGGTCAGGCTAAATAAAACCGTTTAAAAATAGTTACGAATTATAATTTTAGGATTAAAACAAGATACAGCGACATAATTATCTGTTTCGCTTGCGCCTCGGTTAAGGAACACGTGTAGTTTAAAGAAACAAAAGAGGCGTTTGATTTATAAAAAATCTGACATCTCGAGCTATTCTGGCGTACACTGCAAAGTCTGCAGATCTAAGTCCCTTGAATTTAAAGCATACTATTGTACAAAATTCATGAGGCTATATCAATGATATTGCGACCGGAGTTGGCGGGCAAAAACAAAGAAATCTTTAACAAAGAATTTTTTTTGCACAATATACAGAATATTAGGGGAATGGTTAGCCATAGAGGTATGTTGGGTAGGGGGGGTCATTTGGAACCTATTTAGGATAACTTTTTTTTTATTATTAAACATTATACATATTTACAAGTCACAACTTAAGAACTAAATATTTACAGATAGTTTTGATACAAATCATGTCCGCGTGGAAGTGTGCCAAGAATGCTGGCAGCATTTCCCCGTTGAATCGCTATGCCGATTCTCTGGGCAAAAAATGCACCAGCCCTCTTGTCACCAGTGGAGGCAATAAGGCGAGGAGTTATCTCATTTAAGAACTTTTTTGCACTGCTACTCCAAGGTCCAAGTGTTTCGACTGCAAACGGCACAAAGATGTAATTTGGAATTAGTGACGAATATTTGTGCCGTTTCGTCGTTTCAGCTTTTTCCGCCGCGGCACCCGCTTTTAAGGCTGTTTCCCTGACATGAGACTAGGCAAGTGTGTCAACGCAGAATGCGTCCCACAAAAGCGCCCGTCCCCTTTCCCAGGGAATCAACGTCAGTCCATCAGGTCTCTTGCCATCATCGCGACTAATTCCAGTAGGCTCGATAAGAGCAAGAACGTCGATGGTGGCAAGAGCTCTTTTTATGGTATCATTTAGGGAACCGCGGCGGGAAAACCTACCCGAACTCTTGTTGCAGGAAAGGCCGTGTAGTCCGAAAGAATCTACCTCCTTTCCGCACGGACATCTGTGTTCAAAGCACAGTGGAGTTCCCAACCGGAGACTGACAGCAACTCTAAAACTTTCATTGTCTAAAAGTGTCCCAAGATTTTTTGACGGCATTGCGTGTAACCAGTGACCTGACTCTTTATTTGATAAAGCTAGAAGCCTGGCACGGTTTTTGTCACTTGTAAGATTTAGCGTCAAATTTATATGAGAAACTTACTTATTAACTTGGCTAACTTACCTATATGCAAAGTGTTACGGATTTTTTTTATGATTTTTTTTTTCATTTTTCGAAAAAAGTGCCGAAAATTAGTGATTTGACCATCATACCTTTTTTGCTTATTGATATATCAACGCCATTTCTTTTTTGTTTTGATCATCAATACATTGCGCATGTAAAATAAATGTGATTTAATTTAGAAAACATCTACAAAAAAAATTATGGGCCAAAGAAATCTTGACAGAGACAAAAAGTAAATCAAACCTTCAAGTTTAGGTATAAATTAAAAAAAAACTATAGCCTCCAGACAATTTAAAATAATTTAAAAAATTACTCTAGTTAACACTGTTTTAAATAATATTACTTTCATTCACCTACGTTACTTACTTTTATTTTTAATTATGAAATAACGAAATGGTTTCTACCTGAACCCGCACTCTACGCTGACAATTATAACAATAATTGTTATAATTGTCAGTCAGTCGGTTTTTTTTCGTTTGCGAGCAAACACAATTATTTTCGTTTGCGAGCTAACACAATTTTTTAGGGTTCCGTACCCAAAGGGTAAAAACGGGACCCTATTACTAAGACTTCTCTGTCCGTCCGTCCGTCCGCCCGTCCTTCTGTCACCAGGCTGTACCTCAAGAACGGCGATAGCTAGACAGTTGAAAATTTCACAAAGTATGTATTTCTATTGCCACTGTAACAACAAATACTAAAAACAAAGTAAAATAAATATTTTATGCGATGCGATTTAATTCCAACGCCATCTATCCAGAAACCAAGAAAACGTCGTCGATGGACTAATGTATGTATAATAAGCCTTCCAATAGTGCCATGGACCGATAGATAGATGGCGTATTTAACTATTTTATTTTCCATTTTTTATATGGTACTAGCTGACCCGACAGACGTTGTCCTGTCTTAACTTTTGTATGGGAATATAGAAAAGTGTTGTTTTAAGACTTTTAAGGCAATTTTTTAAAAATTTTCTCTCCGTAACAACCATTCTCGTACTTCAAGGAATATTATAAAAAAAGAATTAGCGAAATCGGTTCAGGTACTCTCGAGATTTGCGCTTAGCAACACATTCAGCGATTCATTTTTATATATATAGAGATAATCTTTTTCTTATTTAGTAAGTATTTTGTTTAATAACATTAAAAATATTTTAATAAAGGCTATAGTTTAGTCAATGGTACGGAACCCTTAGTGCTCGAGTCCATATCGAGTCGACCATAAAACTAGAAAGTGATGAAAAGTAACGTCAATTGATGGTTACAGAAGTGGGCTACACTTACCTGCTCCACTTTGTCCGAACACAAAATTGTCAGGTCTGAAAAGTTGTCCATACGGACCACCCCTGATAGAGTCCATAGTTCCTGGCTCCAAGTCCACAAGGACTGCCCTCGGGACGTATTTCGGCCATTCTCCGAGTAGCAAATTTTAGGTGTCCGGGCTTGTATAATCCGTCATATTATCATATTCAATCATATTTTTTTTTATATATATTAGAAAGCATCCGTATCTAGCTGTAAAAAAAATATTGGCTTCTGTTTTAAATAATTAAGACTAAATTAATTTAACTTATGTTCAAAGAACCTCTGTTCTCTAATTACCGTGGCGTGTCCGCACACCAACTTAATCTTAAAAATTGCTTGTAATTTTTATAACGTAAAGATTTACTTTGATTCATTCAACGTTTTAAATGATATTAAGTAACGTGTATCGCACAAAAAAATATCGACTCAATAGAACCAGTCTACAAATAATTATCATTAAATAATCGCATGTCCATTGGAAAGTTATAATTCCCGTAACATTTGCTGTTCTCGGGTGTACATCCCTAAATAAAAGTATTTGGACCATCACTACCGTACGCGTCGCGTCTCCCCAGTGTGGGTCAAGACCCATCAGCATCTGAATGTCTATAAGGTTAGTGTACCTCCAATGAAGCACGTGAGTATATAATTACCGTAGCCTTGGTTAAAAACTTTTCTAATTACCGTTGTTCTTAGTTTAATACTTGATTTTTAAGATAGACCCAAGTTGATAATGTAAATGAAGACAGTACTTTGGCCTCCGTACGTTGTAATAAGCTAGTATTTGCATACTGTGTCGGTTTTCGACATTTTTAAGAAAATCTATCGTTTTCTAATTACCGTATACTAATTACCATATGTTTATAATTACCGTTGTATGAAAAAATAATACTTGTTTACTAACTGGAACCGCAACCAACGCCGACAACGAATTAAAAATGACCCTTTTTGTATCAGCAATCAAAATAAAAGGAGAAAGAAAGGTACAATAAAAGAAAATCCGCAATGCTTGAAGACAAAAGTCTTCGAGCAATGCGTCCTGCCTGTGTTGACATACGGAGCAGAGACATGGACACTGACGAAGGGACTGGTCCACAAGCTTAAAGTCGCTCAACGTGCAATGGGAACGGGCTATGCTTGAGGTTTCTCTCGAAAGTTAGAATTAGAAATGAGACTATCCGTGAGAGACAAAAGTAACCGACAAGGGCCACAGAATAAGCAAGTTGAAGTGGTAGTGGGCTGGTCATCAGTATCGCAGGACCGATGGCCGTTGGAGCAGACGGGTCCTGGAGGGAAGACCGCGTCTTGGCAAACGCAGTGTGGGACGTCCTCCGGCACGTTGGACCGACGATCTACGTAAGATTGCCGGTGTAGGCTGGAGATGAGGATTGCGGAAATTCAGGATGTCTGGCGCGAACATGGGGAGGCCTATGACCAAGCAGTGGACTGCAATAGGCTGAACTGTCTGACTGACTGCATAAAAGTAAAAGAGATAAAAAAATACTACCTGTCTGCGAAATGTCACCAAACAACCGGAAGAAAACTCACACATACTTATAAAATTACTCACACACACGTTACACACTGATAAACTTAGTCACTCTTATAAAATCAGCAACTGGTTATTTTCCAAGATGCAACCATTTTGGGTCATGATTCTAGAGTCTTGCACTTTGAGTCCTTCACTCATAGACATGACGCAGTTGCAGTATGGAGTCATCTCATACGTGCAATGACCTTATAGAAGGTCATTGCATACCTGTCTTAAATTTAATTGAAAATGAAGCTCCTCATGTAAATGTCATCCATTTTATATCAGATTCTCCGACTGGCCAATATCGAAATAAAAAAATGTTTTATATCTATCATCTCATAACTTCAGTGGCACTTTCCTAATCTAAGAGTGGTTGAATGGAACTATACAGAGAGTGGTCATGGCAAAAGCTCAGCAGATGGCGTAGGAGCAACGATAAAAAGAACTGCAAATGGTATCGTTGGTCAGTAGGCCTAGCATGCGCGCCAAAACAAAAATTTGTCTACCCCTTTACTCGTATTATCTCTCTATGTCTACAGTAGCTAACATGCGTGCACGTGATACCCTTCTCGTTATGTCAATAGAAGAGATAACAAGAAATTCATCAAAACTGTTCTAATTTTTTTTTTTTATTATAGCAACTATAAAATGTCTTTTTTCACTATTGGTAGGTTATGGTTATGAGGGACATCGTTAATTCTTTCGCTTTAATTATAATTATATGTGAACGAATTATTAATATGTGTTATTATCATTTATCATATTTTACGTAGACTTTATGTTATTTTCTAATTACCGTTACATTAAATATAAAAAAAAATTCTAATTACCGTACTCGTAAATTTTTTAAGTCTCATTATCTAGAAAACTACAATTAATTGTTACATGCCTAATTAATTATTGAATTCGTATCTTTGATTTGTTTCATATTTTAATGTGTTTAAGTCAAATCAGTGAAAAATAAAAAACGTCACGGTAATTAGGCAAATAACGCCGAATTGGAGAATGGCCGATTTGCCTGTTGATAAATCGGACAATACCAAAAATATTTAATTTTATTAAATAAAATCATCATCAATCATCAAAGTGCGAAAACTAATAGCAAATTATTTAAATAGTAAGTAAATTAGTTTTAACGCGTCTAACAATAAAAACATGTGTCAGCTCCGACGCAAGATTGGAGCTTACCCCTTCAGATCGGCTGTTTAAATAATATATTAAATAATCATAAATTAATTTTTTATACCTAAATACATTTTTATTCTATTCACATTTATTATAAAATGAACAGTAGGCGACATTTTGTATAGCATTATATTAACCAACTTCCAAAAAAGGAGGAAGTTCTCAATTTGACTGTATAGTCTTGTGGTCCCATTTAAATTTGATTGAGATCTGATGATGTACCAAAAGGTACAGCCATACAGCTACGGTAACAAACAAGCTTACGGTCTGCTTAATGGTAAGCAAATACCAAGACCTGTGGACATTAAAAACAGCACCATTAAAAACGTGATGAATATTATACCCCCAATCTTTTCCAGGAGCTCTAAATGCCTTTCTCACCACAGGCACATCGCACTACTTGAGAGCAGTGTTGTTTAGCTGCAAATTTTTTTAAGGTTGAGATAACTACTTATCTAGTCGTGCTTCCGCAGTTTTAAGAAAATATGTCTGCTGTGCCCTACCACAATAATCGTCATTACTTCACTATCAGTTGTGTGCATTACTGGAAACCTATGCTTGAGCCAAACTCACAATTGACTGACCTTGCTAAAATTTGGTAATGACTTCAGGTCAACCGAAAAGTTTCAAATGGCAGTCAACATTTACATACCACGGGAGGCTTCATTGTAATAAACGTTCAATCTCTCTTCTTGAAGTGGGTTCACTCCTTTATAGACACCAGTCTCATCAATACCGTGCTCGTCTGATATTATTTCCCAGAACTGAAACAGAAATGTGTTTGATACCACTTTAGAGTCAATCTTTTACAGATGTTAATTGTAAAAGTTTAATTTTGTACTAGCTGCCCGGACAGATTTCGTTCTGTCTGTTGTTTTTTGATTTTTTTAGTACAAAAACCTTCCGTGGGATTTAAGTACCATATAAAAAAATTAGCCGAATCAGTCGAGCCATTTTCGAGTTATCGATGTTAGCAACATCCTTTTTAGGGTTCCGTACCCAAAGGGTAAAAATGGGACCGTATGTAGTCCGTCCGTCCATCCGTCTGTCACCAGGCTGTATCTCAAAAAACGGCGATAGCTAGACAGTTGAAATTTTCACAAATTATGTATTTCTGTTGCCGCTATAACAACAAATACTAAAAACAAAATAAAAAAGTGTGTGTGTCAGCTCCGACACGCGACTGGAGTTTATTTATTCAGATCGACTGTCTAAATAGGCACATAAAAGACTTTATAGTCTAAGAAAAAGATTAATACCATATCAAATGGTAAATAAATGAATCAAAATAACGCCATCTATCGATGGCATTATTAGAAAACGTCGTAACAGATACCGTCGTAACCGTCGTAGCCGGTACCGTCGTAAACGTCGTAGCAGATAGATAGTGCACAAAAACGTAACGAGGTCATTCGTTCAGTAGATTTTATTCCTCATATTTTTTCCATACCGGTGGCCTTATATGAAAATCAATTCTTAAGGAGTAAACTACAATAAAATAAATATTTAAGGGGGGCTCCCATACAAAAAACGCGATTTTTTTGCCTTTTTTAAAACCCCGACGCAAAAAGAGGGGTGTTATAAGTTTGACGTGTCTGTCTGTCTGTCTGTGGCACCGTAGCGCGCGAACGGATGAAGCGATTTCAATTTAAATTTTTTTTGTACGAAAGGTAAGTTATGGGCAAGTGTTCTTGGACATGTTTGATGAAAATCGGTTGAGTTGTTTAAAAGTTGTGGGAGTGAAAGTGGGGCAGAATATCCGAATGTCTGCAAATATAATCGAGTGGGGTCTCAAATGAAAGCGCATTACGTGCACATCACAAAATAATATGTTCAATGAAAATTAGTTAAGCCCTGAAAAAAATCTGGGAGTAAAAGTGAGGAAAATACCCAATATCTGCAAACATATGTGGTGGGGAGAAAACGGGGATGGAAATCCGAATGTCAGCAAAGGAGATGGGGACTTTTAGGCTAAAATGTAATAAGTACAGATATGGTTTAAAAAATTGGTCATATTTTTTTATTTTAAAATATAAAATATCAGCTCAATTCTGAATCTGGAAGCTGAGAAAAATGAAAAAGATAGTTTTCGTAAAATTAATTGGGTATCGATTTAACTATAATATAATCGATTATAGAATTAAAAAAAAGGTTTGCACTAGTTAATTAACTCAAAGTATTTAGATACACAATTGAAGTTGTAAACAATAAAGTGTATTTAAATAAAGTTACATTAATATCGAAAATAACAATTAATATCTGATAAACCAAAATTATTATCGATTTCGTATCGATTGAAAATAAATCATAATTATTTTTAATAACAGCTTTGACAGCTGACTGATATTGAAACTGTGTGCCCCGTCATGGTCCCGTCACTCGTTTCATGTAATCATGTTTATAGTTGTTTAATGTTTTCAGTGTATTCAGATGCGTCCTGAGTCCATTCCTGATATTTATTTATGGTTTCAAGTGATTGATATTTGTAATGATATAATATGATAAACATTAGTGCTTCAAGAACTTAGTGATTGGGTTTTTCATAGACATTGTAACATAACCTTAATTTTACAAAACGTCTAATAACTCCGCTCTCAGATAGCCAAAATGTACAGAATTTTCAGCGAGGGATCAATAAGCGTAAATACATTAATTGGTACCATTTTCATTACGTTATATTTTACTTTACATTTTGGCCCAAGAATGTATGGAATCCTATCCGTCTCCTTTACCCAAATAGGGTAGCAAATGAAGTAGCATCACATGCACTTTACAAAATCTCTATATATCAAAAATGAATCGCTAAATGTGTTGCTAAGCGCAAATCTCGAGAGCAGCTGAACCGGTTTCGCTAATTCTTCTTTTGTAATATTCCTTGAAGTACGAGGATGGTTTTTATGGCGAGAAAAATTAAAAAAATTGCCTGAAAAAATCTAAAAACAACACTTTTCTATATTCCCATACAAAAGATTCGCAATAATACTTAAAAGTCAATTTGGACTTTAATACCATACCATAAAGTTTAAGTGTTAATGGAGGGGTTACGGCAAGGATAAGTATTAAAAAAATTAAGGAATTGACTGTTAGGCGGTACGAAGTTCGCCGGGTTAGCTAGTTATTTAAATTAAAAAAACCTGTGTGATTTTATGAACTCACGGTAAAAGTGAAACTTTTTTGCTTTATCCATCTTACCGCGCGGCCGACCGTCACGCGACGATGTAATAAAAGTTTCACTTTAAAAAAAAACTAATTGAAAAAAAACCTGTGTGGTTTGATGAAACCACTGTAAAAGTGAAACTTATTTTCACATTATAGACATCTAACTAAAAATCTTTTGAACAATATTCCATTAAGGGTATAAAATTACTTTAACAATCTTACCGATGCAACACACAGACGAAAAAGTTTGAGACGATGTAATAAAAGTGTCACTTTAAAAAAGGCAACGTCACGCGGTGTTCCCAGGCGACCGCCTATACTAACTTATCCAAGTACTGACTGTCATGACGCTGCCGCGTTACCGGTCGCTTAAATTTTACCCCTCATGCGCCTAAAGAAGTTTCACTTCAAGAACTAGTCCGCCATTGGATATGCCACCATGTTGGATTTTGAATGACGTTACAAAGTCAACCATGCACTGTCATCCAAATTGAACTTGTATACGAAATTACAGCTCAATTGGTTGAAGATATCTGCTTTAAAATTGAGTTGCAAGATTTCACACCAACAAACACATTCATACATATGTACATACACACACACACACACACACACACACACACACACACACACACACACACACACACACACAAACACACACACGCACATAAGCTTATCGCAGTCCACAGCTGGTCATAGGCTTTCACAAGTTCACGCCAAAAATGGCGTGAACTTCTGTGTTTTGCCCATAGTCACCACGTTAGGCAGGCGGGTTGGTGACCGCAGAGCTGGCTTAGTCGCACCAAAGACGCTGCTGCCCATCTTCGGCCTGTGTATTTCAAAGCCAGCAGTTGGATGGTTATCCCGCCATCGGTCGGCTTTTTAAATTCCAAGGTGGTAGTGGAACTCTGTTCTCCCTTAGTTGCCTCTTACGACACTCACGGGAAAAGAGTGAGTGGCTATATTCTTCACTGTCGTATCCATACAGCAGATATACATACATTGCAAGTTAAATAAAAGCTTTAATAAATACAAGTGTACATAGCCTATTTTTCAAGTTTTAACGTAAACTGTTACAGGTTTTGCACCGTTAACAGCGAGAAATTCCTTCAACTATCGCGCACAAACTGTTCCGGAGCTCATGACACAGGTACCATCTAATCCTTAAGGCCGGCTCCACACGTTGGCCCCAACGCTCGTACCAACGTTGGACTGCAAATTCGGAGAGGCGTACACACGTTGGCTAATAAACTAGTTCTGTCCTGTCAGGGCCAATGTGAAGATGTCCGATATAGAAATCGAAACTTCCAAGAGGTTCTTCCGAGGGGTTCCAAGAAGGATAAGTATTAAAAAATTAAAGAATCGACTGTTAGGCGGTACGAAGTTTGCCGGGTCAGCTAGTTAATAATAATAAATCGGCCAAGTGCGAGTCGGACTCGCGCACGAAGGGTTCCGTACCATTGACTAGGTACATTGATTTTAATATCGGGCAAAAAGCGGCTAAAAAAATCACTTTTGTTGTATGAGAGCAAAAATAGGCAAAAATGACGTTTTTTTGTATGGGAGCCCCCCTTAAATATTAATTTTATTTTAATTTTATTATTTATTATTAAAGTAAAAATAGAACTGAGTATTTTGTGAATATTTCAAGTGCCTACCTGTTGCCATTATTGATATCGAGCAAAAAAAGGCAAGAAAATCGCGTTTGTTGTATGGGAGCCCCCCTTAAATATTTATTTTATTTTGTTTTTAGTATTTGTTGTTATAGCGGCAACAGAAATACATAATTTGTGAAAATTTCAACTCTCTAGCTATAGCCGTTCTTGAGATACAGCCTGGTGACAGACACACGGACGGACGGACGGACGGACGGACGGACGGACGGACGGACGGACGGACGGACAGCGAAGTCTTAGTAATAGGGTCCCGTTTTACCCTTTGGGTACGGAACCCTAAAAATGAATGAATGGTACCTATAAAAAGTTATAAATATCCCACCAAAAACATAAATGTGAAAAATGACAGCCAAGTTCAATAATAAGAATACGTTGTTTGTGGACTTCGCCGAAAAAAGTATTGAGACCTAAATGAGCGCCAAGTTCTACAGAAAATCCCGGAAAATATTTAAGCTAAAGATTTCACTTTGCCAGTTTTCACTAATAATAATTCATCTTTTATTTGGCTAATAGCTTTTAATGTTATTTTTAAGTAAAAACTAGCCAAGTGAATAATATAAATCAAAAATAAACCAAACTAAAAAGTAGAGAATCTGAACGATATAAAACGCCAAAGGATAGCGAGAAAAGCCTTGATTATTGTGCCAAGCCGTTAGGATAATTGAATAATTTTATCAAAATAGTATATTCATTCACGTTCAGAGCGGTCATTGAGCAGGATCATATATAATTCAATCCGAAAAAAATTAGTGCTTTTCGTTACTTATATTACGCAGTTTTCAATAACTTTAGTGTATCTGTTTTTATTTATCCTTATGTGACTTGGTGGTGTATACTGGTGCGCAAAGTCGTGAAGTTTTATGGTTTTTAAAGTGACTTTAAGTGTAAAAACTGGATATGATATTGATATGACATTGTTCTAAGTTTGCGGTCACTACCCTCTGCTTCAATTATAAGTTGTCCTTGTGCGTAGTATTACATAGTAGTGTCATAATTCGCCGCGTTAACGTACTGCTGTCGCAGTGTATTGGTTACAGCTACGATTTTTTACTACCTAATCGTCGAGCGAAACTGGGTTCAAATCCTCCGGTCTGGTCACTTTCGTTTATTTGTTTGTGTTTAAAATTTATTTCTATAAATTTAAATTTTCAAGTCACTATCCGAATTTAAAATGAAGTACGCTTGCTGCAATTCACCGACAGGTGGAGCCACCAATACCATTACGTGTACAAAATGCAAATTGAATTACCACATTCAATGTCTCCAGGCCTCCGGTATTAAGAAAGATGGCAAATTGGAGACACGAAAACAGTGGCTTTGTCCGGAGTGTACAATAACCGGGCCACGCAGAGGTAATGGTGACAACACGCCAGTCCGTGCAGTTTGCAACCTCTCGAGGTCGGATGAAGATAACTGTGTGGATAATGATAATGTTACTTTGCGGCGAGGTGGTTCATCCTACACGAATATGATCCTAGATTCCACTTGTGGTACGGAGCACGGTGAATCGTCTTTGATTGAATTAATACGATCTGCTGTTTCATCAGAAATTTCAATTTTAAAAGATGATTTTAAAAAGTCTATACTGGGTGAAATCAGGTCATCTATAGCTACCCTGAAGGAGGAGAACAACGTTCGTGAACAATTCGCAAGAATGAACAACCTCGAAATCTCAGGTATACCCATTACATCCGGCGAGAACCTTCATACCATACTGCACACTATCAGTAGTAAAGTTGGAATTCAAATCGACGACCGTGACGTAGACGCCATTCAAAGGGTGAGGCGATTTGAGGTGGGCGATGCCTCCGCCAGCAAGACTCCGACCAAAAACTCTAGGCCATCCGCTATTGTAGTTAAGTTCACACGCCGCATATGTAAGGATAAACTCTTGGCAGCAGTTCGCGCTAGGCGGGGACTTACAACCGCTGACGTCGGCATCTCTGGACCTGCTAACAACATTTACGTGTCCGACCACCTGACTCCTCAGAATAAACTTCTTTTGAAACGTGCCCGCCAGGTGAAATCAGATCTTCAGTATTCCTACCTTTGGATTAGAGACTGTAAAATATTAATGCGAAAAAACGATCATTCTAAAGTGATAGCAATTTCAAAGCAATCTGACCTCTCTAATTTAAAGTGACTCTTTGAGCTGCAAGTATCTATAGGTTATTTCTCGAAAAAAGAATTGTTACCATTTATATTTTTGATTTTTTGTACTATTTTTTTTAAGCAAAATTTTATCTCTTATATTTCCAGTACCTTTGCCATTGTAAATAATTTTGAAAAAGTATTTGAAGTTAATCCTTTTTGCTTGTGAGGAGCGAATACCTTAAATGAATATATATCATACCCAGATATTCATTATTTTGATAAATGGAGGCTATTAAATCAATGATAGGTTACTACCAAAATGTGAGGGGCTTACGCACTAAGTCGTACGAGTTCTTAAGTCAAGTTGCTCAGGTTGACTACGATTTCTTGTTTATCACAGAAAGCTGGTTAACATCAGATTTCTATGACAGAGAATTTTTTGATGCTAGATATAGTGTATTTCGTTGTGACCGATCACACGTTGAGAGTGGCACAACGCGTGGCGGTGGTGTTATTGTGGCTATTCGCAATGAACTGCAACCATTGCTTCGTAATTGGCCGGGACCATCGCCTGCTTGTTGTGAGTATATTTGGATATCCATACCATTGTGTAACAACCATGAAAAATATCTTAACATGGCTTGCGTCTATATACCACATGGTCCTGGCTATCGTGCCGCTCTAATCGACTTTTTTGAAAAGACTAGTCATATAATAAACGACCATCCGGATGATTTATTCTTGATAACGGGTGACTTCAATATTTCTGATGCTGTTTGGATTAGTTGTGATGCATCAACGAGCAAAGAATTATTAAATAAAAATAATAATTATGCAGTTGAGTTATTAAATGACTTCTTAAATTTTACTGGACTCAGCCAATCGAATGGTGTATTTAATGTAAAGGGACGTATTTTAGATTTAATCATGAGTAATTTTAATTGTAAAATTTCAGCCGCCATCCAACATTTAGTACCTGAAGATGCACATCATAAAGCTATAGAAATAGATTTTGCGGTTAATTTAACACCACCTTTGAAATCATTACCTTCTTACACTTTTAATTTTTCTGCTGGTGATTTTGACTCTATTAATACACAACTAAAAAATATTGATTGGCATACACTGTTCGATTCGTCTGACGTCGAAACGTGTGTAAAGATTTTTTATGATATTTTAGATAATTTAGTCACCAAATTTGTTCCTCGTAAATTAATAAACAAATCGCGTTCCTTTCCAATGTGGCACAACAAACCTCTTAGGAAACTTTTAAACGAAAAAAGTAAATATCACAAAAAATGGAAAATTTATAAAAATCCACTTGATTATGAAAGTTTTAAAATTTTAAGGAAACGTGCCAAATCTATGGAAATTAAATGTTTTACAGATTACGTTAGCTATGCAGAAAATAAAATAAAATCACATCCTAACTTCTTTTGGTCATATATAAAAACAATAAAAGCCTCTAAGAGTATGCCACGGACTATGACTTACAAAGGTATAACGACGTCAGATGAACGGAAGATATGCGATCTTTTCAATGAACATTTCTATTCTGTTTTTGAGAGGTCATTGGGTAACTCGACTGTATGCCTAGACACAGCTAAAGACACAGTCATTGAAATAAGCTCACTTGACATTACCCAAGATCTAGTATATAAAGAGTTGAAAAATGTGGATGTTAGTAAAGGCGCTGGTCCTGACCGTGTGCATCCTTTACTTATTAGTAAATGTTCCAGCGTATTAGCTCTCCCAATTACTCTTATTTTTAAGAGATCTTTGAGCGAGGGTTGCTTTCCATCTTTATGGAAAAAGGCTTAGATAACACCAATACCAAAAGGCAGTATAACACAAGATATTGTCAATTACCGTCCTATATCCAAGTTGTGTCAATTTGGTAAAATACTCGAAAAGATCATAGCTGCCAAGATGTTCAATGCGGTACGACCAGTGCTTTCAATAAATCAGCACGGTTTTTACAGGGGTCGTGGTGTTGAAAGTAATTTACTTTCATTTACTGAAATGGTAACTGAAGCCATGGATCGAAATCTTCAGGTCGATGCCATTTACACCGATTTTGCTAAAGCGTTTGATAAAATCTGTCACAATACTTTGCTTTCAAAGCTTTTCTATCTCGGAATCCACGGAGATTTGTTCCGTTGGATATCTTCTTATATAAGAAATCGTAGTCAGGCTGTTGTAATATCGGGTCATTGTTCTCGTTATAGGGATATATCCTCTGGAGTTCCACAGGGTTCGCATTTGGGTCCGCTGCTATTCACCTTATATATTAATGATCTTTCTGACTCAATCAATAACTCTAGGGTATTAATGTATGCCGATGACACTAAAATATTTAGAATCATTCGTGATTCTCATGATTCAGATCTTTTACAGCATGATCTCGATAGTTTCGTTGATTATTGCTGTTATAATAATCTTTTTCTTAATATAAATAAGTGCTTTGCAATAACATATACTCGTAAAAAAAATCCCATTCATAAAAATTATAAGTTATGCGATAAGGTTTTGTCAAAAGTTAATGAAATTCGGGATCTTGGCGTTATTTTAGATTCTAAATTAAGTTACATATCTCATATTGAAAATATTTTGAATAAGGCATATAAATTTTTAGGTTTCATTTTGCGTGTAGGTAAACCATTTAAAAGTGCTTTCACGTATAAGATTCTATATAATAGCTATGTCCGCAGTCGTTTAGAATTTGCTAGTTGCGTCTGGAATCCTTATCAAAAAGTACATATAGAGAAAATAGAAAGATTGCAAAGAAAATTTGTAAAGTCATTAGAGTATAGAGTTGGCAATAGTTATATAGATTATAGCAATTCATTAAAAGTACACAACCTATCGGGCCTTGCTGAAAGGCGAGACTGTAACGATGCAATGTATCTGTTTAAGATTTTGAATAATATGATTGATGCCCCTTTTCTGCTCTCTAATATCAACTTCCGCATTCCTCGCAGGCAGGAAAGAAGTGTCCGCAAAAGGGATTTATTCACATTACCTAAAAGTAGGGCACGGTACACCGCCAATAGTTTCATACGACGTACATGTAAACTGTATAATAATAGATTGAGCGATATAGATATATTTGGTACGAACAGAAAGATGTTTAAAAGAGATGTAAATAGAGCACTAAGCGAATAAAATAAAAAATTTCTTCTTTTAAAAATATAACAATATAGCTTTAATAATTTCATGTTTGAAATGTATAGTAATTCTAAAATAGTAAACAGTAAAACTCTAGTAAACAGTAAAACTTTGTATAGTAATTCAGGGAACTATAGGTTAAGAAGTATTTATCATGTATGTATTTTTTTTACATTGAATACAACTGTTTGTTCCTAAATAAAAAAAAAAAAAAAAAAAAAATATTGTCATCGGTCCTCGACAAGTCTATCAAGTTTAAATGAAATCTGAACGTCAGAAGTGGGTCAAAATGAAGTCCAAAGGAGTCGGTTACAAACTTACAAACATATTAACAAACATAGAGGTGAAGCTAATAAAAATCGGCCAAGTGCGAGTCGGACTCGCGCACGAAGGGTTTCGTACCATTGACTAGGTAAACAACAGTAAGTACATTGATTTTAATATCGGGCAAAAAGCGGCTAAAACATCACTTTGTTGTATGAGAGCAAAAATAGGCAACAATGACGTTTTTTGTATGGGAGCCCCCCTTAAATATTAATTTTATTATTTATTATGAGAGTAAAAATACAACTGAGTATTTTGTGAATATTTCAAGTGCCTACCTGTTGCCATTATTGATATCGAGCAAAAAAGGGCAAGAAAATCGCGTTTGTTGTATGGGAGCTACCCTTAAATATTTATTTTATATTGTTTTTAGTATTTGTTGTTATAGCGGCAACAGAAATACATAATTTGTGAAAATTTCAACTGTCTAGCTATCGCCGTTCTTGAGATACAGCCTGGTGACAGACACACGGACGGACGGACGGACGGACGGACAGACGGACGGACGGACAGACGGACAGACGGACGGATGGACAGCGAAGTCTTAGTAATAGGGTCCCGTTTTTACCCTTTGGGTACGGAACCCTAAAAAGCGTGTAATAAAATTAAAAATTAAAAATAAAATTGCCTGTATACAAAGTACACATGTCAGAAGTGAAACTTCTTTGGCAAACTAATTTAAAATTATTTACGTAGATTTACAAAGTAGCGCGGCGTGCAGCGCGGCGCGGTCGCGGCGCGGCACGCCTTCCCCTGTCGTTTTTCCGTTGCATCCGGTTTGAAATCAGAACGAATCTAAAGACGTTTCACTTTGTGACGAGACGCCTGTCCCAATTAACACTTTCCGACGATGAGCATTTTTTTTTTGCTATTAAAAAAATTCAGGAGTATAGTATGTATTAATTCATCGACTCGTCTGCGCATGCGCGAGCCCGCGTAACGCAAGCGATTGGCTCCGCGCCGGGTCGTGAAGTTGGTAGATGTATTAACTTTTTGGAGCCAATTTAGTTAAATTCATGAAAATCTTGTATAATTTCGTAATGCTATGATTACAAAACAGTTAAAACAATTTCAGTCAATTTTATTAATATAAACAAGCATTTTTTTATTAATATTGATTTGATTTATTTAATTTTATTAATATGGATTTATACTTCATATAATTGGAACCGAACTAAGGGAAATTTTATGAAGTTGGTAGCTCTTAATAACATTTTAATTAAATTCATGAAAATTTGGTATAATTTCGTAATGCTATGATTGCAAAACATATTAAAACAGGTTGTCAACATTATTAATATAAGCAGGCATTTTCTTTCATTAATATTGATTTAGGATTTATACTCGAAATATTTTGAAGAAAGTTTAGGAAGTTGTTAGCATGACTATGATTAGATAGGATGGGACTAAGAGGGGAAGTGATAGGAGGGGGCGTAAAAAAGCCTATAAAACGGCGTACGCAGAAAAATTAAGGAACGGATTAAGTTTATTTTTAAGAGCCTGTCCAGAAAGCGCGATTTACGCGCGAGTTCACTCGCGCGTTTTGATTTTTATTAGGGTACTAGCTGTACCCGCGACTTCGTCCGCGTGGAATTTAACAAAAAAGTTAAAAAAAGTTCGATAAAATGATCTTTGATATTCTTTGATTTCCTTTATTAACATGAGCAGGCGGTCGAGCGATGCGGGGCAGAGGGTATGGACTCGCCCGCGCCCGCGCCGCGCCGCCCGTAGGCATCTCAAGGAAAGAACGCTAGCTCGCCGAGCATTAAATGTTTCGCTGCTAATTACTTCTAACGATGATATCTCAAAAACTATTTATCTGATTGATATAGTGTAAAGGGCAATTTTAATCTGCATTAAATGCCTAAGCTAAATATCATATTAATTTGGATAAGGATTAATACTGAACTAAAGAAAATATCTTTAAAAATAACCTAATGTTTTTAATTAAAAATTTGAACATAAAAGTGGTTATTGTAAGTCAACCCTAAGAGATAGAGATATGCTATCGCGGACTTTTTTGTAGCATTTTTATAGATTTTGAATTCGCTAGTACATTATACAACTATATCTTTGCTAGTTTACGCAGCGTTCGCGTGGAAAGCTCCCCGTTGGCGAGATTTTTTACGACTTCTTCAACATTTATCGCCGTATTTCTGCTAATTTACATTCAAACATAATAAATTATATACCTAAACCTTCCTCAAGAATCACTCTTTCTATTGTTGAAAACCGTATAAAAATCCGTTGCGTAGTTTTCGAGTTTATCGCGTTCAGACAGACAGACAGGAGGACAGAAAGACGCGGCCGGGGGACTTATTTTTATAATAAGTATAGAAGAGCACCAGTGGCCAGCCAGGAACCAGTGGTCAGCCTTTTGCGTCGTTTATTGGTCATAAATATCGCTACAATTAGAATAAACGAATCACGTGTACTTAAATAGATACTTTGATTCCTAATTGATTAATATGTCACACGATAGTTGCGGCAGGGGATCAGGGGGGAGAAATAAACTCGTTCCTGTAGGTGACGGCGGTTGAAAAGAGCAGTTGTGCCATGTCCGCCATATTTATTACTTCGCGTGGTGTTCTCTTTAAAGGTAAGAAAAAACATGTTTCATTATTAAATGTGATAGTCTTTTATGCAATTTGACTTTATGTATTACTTATGTATTGAATTATATTAAATTTGAATAAAAATATCGCTGATTAACGTAAATATTGTGGGGGCTGACCATTGGGTACTACTTTTTTATAAAAGATCCAATGGTCAGCCCCCCGGGGCTGAACACTGGATTCTTGAAGAATTTTTAAAATTGCGAGAAAAGGCCGTCATTAGAACCGTTAAATTTAAATTTTCAAATTTAGTATGGCATGTTCTTTCATATTCCGCAAAAAACCCAGTGGTCAGCCGCGTTAAACATTTTATTTTTACGCGGCTGGCCACTAGGTGTTGCCGATCCAGTATTCAGCCCCGATCTAGCTGGGTACAAACGAAGATACTGTTAACTGACCACCCATAGACTTTAATAGTTTGCGACAAGGTTTATGTTCGTTTGTAAATGTACAGTTAACAGTGTCTTCGATTGTACCCATTTAGATAGTATTTTTAAGGACGTCGTTAGACTATATTTTAGTTTTACCTGAAATAGTTATAAAATGTATTTATGTAGTTTGTATTTCAGTAATTGAAAAGGTACATATGTAAATAATTTTTGATAAATAATTCTGTATATTTTTCAGCCCAAAATGCCGCCAAGACAAACGTATCCTCTAACTCTCCTCCGCCATGGAAGCCATATGAAACGGAATGCCGATTAGAGAGGCTAGTAGAACTTTTGGAGTTCCTCGAGGCATACTACAAGATCAGCTCCATCTACGTGTCCCAGAAGGCCCAAGATAAATGGGTGCGGATTCCATTTTTAATAAAGCAGAAGAAGTTGCCTGGTGGATTGGTATCAAAAATTAACAAAATGTGGGTTTCCCTTAGAGACTGACAATTTATTATAATATACGGACCAAGCAATAGTAAAGGTCAACGGAAGACCTAATCAATAATCAATAATCAATCAATAAATAAAGTGATTGCTCCTAGAGGCTATAAAAACATTTAACAAATTGTCAAAGGAAGTGAAAAGGAAACAATTACCTACTACTTTAGCGGTTTTTTCAGCAGATGGAGATATTTTACCACCATGCGTAGTAATTTCTTACGTAAACCCTCCTAAAGAAGTTGTGTCTAGTATACCAGATCATTGGTTCCTTGGGAAATCTGATAGTGGCTGGATGAAAACCGACATACCTGTTCTATGATTATGTTCGTGGAGGATTCAATAAATGGCTTAAAGATAATAAAAGTAAGAGAAAAAATGAAATGATGTGCAAAAACCCGTGATACTCTTTGTTGACGGCCACAAGAGTCATTTTATTATATTTACATTATATATATATATATATATATATATATATATATATATATATATATATATATATATGCATACATAATACGATCGTTAATATTCATATAAATAAATAATTAGTTTAATAAAATGCTTTTATGATTAAGTTCTAGAAAATAAGAACACAAATAAGTACCTACTGTGATTGTTTGCTTGCAATAATAGAATAATATTTCGGTCAGGTGAAATTTATTTTTGGTTTTGATAATTTATCTATAAGAAATAAGAGATACCTAAATAATATAGTTGATTTTAATATAAATAATGCTCATTTTGATCTCATACTTATTCATAGTTATAAGGGCTGAATACTGGGTTCATCGAGGCTGATTATTGGATTTTAGAGGCTGACCACTGGCAAAAAGAGCCATTTTTTGTTTGAATTTAAATATATATTTTATAAAGAGAAAGATTGTTTTTGACATATGTTGTTTAAAAACTATAATAAACAATTAATCCAATCATGTACTACGTTTCATTATCCGACGAATCCTGTAAAAATGCCAGCTTTCCAAACTTCAAAAAGTTGTTATGAGGCTGACCACTGGTGCCATTACCCTACGTCCAGATGCGGCGTTTTCACGCGCGCATGTGATGAGACGTATTTGGTGAGGTTAGGTTGGTTATTTTTCGAGATCTAATATATACACATTTATACAAAATAATTTTATTTACATGATGAATCGGTTTGGATCCAGATTCACATTTAAATAAGTGAGCTGAGCCACTTTGTGTGTTTTAAGACGGGTGCGACGGTCATTGATTGTGGCCCTGCTAACTCTATTACCTAGCACAATCGAGTTTTCGTAGAGGAAATTTTTGTTCGTCTCATCAAAATGAAGCTACTCCCGGAAAATTAGCTTGATAGTAATCAAGTGAAAAAAATGTACCTACTAGAGATCCCGGACTATAATACTGCATAGAAATTTTTAATCATTATTATTTATATATTTTAATCATTTTTAACCAAATACGTCCACTCGCCACGGACACGCGCGTAGTACTGGACGCTGCAATGGCGCCGAAGTATCTCGACTCGCGCGGCGTACGCGCGTGAAACGCGCGAGTCGAGAGTCCCGCTCATTGCAAGCGTTTTACGCGCGTGTAAGGTAACGCGCGAGAGCATCTGGACGGAATGTATGTAGCTCTAGTAACTCGAGAACGCGCGAGTGCCTACGCGCGAATGGACACGCGCGTAAATCGCGCTTTCTGGACAGGCTCTAAAGTGTTTTGCTCTGGTGCATCCAGGTGAGTGTTTTAATTCATTTTTAAAAGTATCATTATTGAAGTGTTTTTTTTTCTGGTGCATTAAGGGGGATATTAAGTTCATTTTTAAAGTTTTTTTCTGGTGCAATAAGGTAGGGCTATAAAATAATTTTCTCTGATCATTAGGATCAATAATTTAGATTTTTTTTAGAGCATAAGGTGTTTCATTAAAGTATTTTTCGATTTATTAAAAGTTTTCTCGGGATCATTAGGAACGTAGAAAATTATTATTCGGAACTAGGGATTTAGCATTTATATAATTGTATATTAGGCTTTTAAGCAGTAATACTTTGTTGAGATTAGATTTTATAAATTCGGGAGTAATTAAATGTGTCGTTAAATGTGGGTAGATCAAGTATCGTTGAAGATGTAACCCGTGTTTAGGTAGGAATAGTGTAATATTTCAATCGCATAAATAATTAAAACGTAATATAATTATTCTAATCGTAATAAATAGCTGGGGTAACTTATTGAACATAATTTGCTGTAGAATTTTGTTCGTGTTTGACAATTTCTTTATCCGATTTGGAAGTATAGAATAAGATTCATAAATTAGACGGACATTGTGGGTGAAATAAAATAGTTTTGAGTTAAAATAATAAATCTTTTTTGATGTTAACATAAAATTCTCATAAATAAGACGTAGGTAGATGAATGTTTAAAAAAAAAAATAGAATATTAACGTTTTGGAATTAAATTTTCAAGAATTATTCGTCAAGTGATTAGTTATATAAATTCGATTATATTGAATTTCGTAGAAAGTATTCTCATTGCTGGAAATCGGTTTTCCTTTTGTAGGTATAGTTAACGTTGCAAGTGAGGGCAAGAGTAGGTAGGTATATAAGATTTAAAAGAATACTGTTGTTTCGTCCTTGGGTTGGTCCTGGCCAGGCTGACGCGGGAACGAGACAATAGCTATTCTATGATCACGATCTTGGTTGTTTCATGCCTGGTTAAGAGACCTCGAGGCTTTTTACCTTGTGTGGGGCGATTAAGTACGTGCTGAAATCTTTGTTTCCCCTATCGAGGAGATAGGAGTATAAGAAGAGGGTTCGAATTTGAAAATAGAATTTTAAAAGTTCTAGGTAAATTATAGTGAATTCGTGTGATAATTTTAGGTTATTTGTCGCTAAGTATAATCAGATAGGTTAGAATATTAATCCTGTAGATAGTTTGGGGTTAGGTTAAAGATGTTAGGATGATTTAATGAGTCGTGTAAAAGTGATTTCAAGTGAGAGAGTAGCTGTAGCGGTGAGTATATGAAGATTTCGTCGAGGTTTGGTATGTGAAATTTTTTATATATGATATGTTCTGTGTCTTCTTTTCCTAAATTCCTTAAAATTTAAATTATATAAATTAAGCTCGGAGCTCATTTAGGATTAATACATTTAGTGTGTTAATCTTTAATAATTCACCGTGAAAGATTTAATTGTGTATTTACGTGAATCACGCGTAGTGTGCTGGGCTACCGCGCGGTAGAACCGATATTTACTAATACCTACCTTTTGTATTATGCCATAAGTTAACTACTATTATGTAATATTAATTTTTCAATGCTGTCCTAGTTTATAAGGTTAGGCAGGTATTGATAGCTTTTATAATCTTTAATCCACTGATAGAAGTGATATTATTATCCAAACCATGATTTGTTAAAATATTTTATTAAATAAAATTTATATAATTATAATTATATATATTTATATAAGTATATTTACTTATGGTGACATTTATATCATTCAGTACCTACATTATTAGCACTACACAAAGTAGTTCTGAACAGCCTCAGTAATGCTTTCAAATGTCTGAAAACGTTCAGAACGAGGTAACAGTAATTACACTATATACACTCAACACACATTACACAATATTTTGTAGTTTTGGGTGAACTTACGAGCTATGTCTCCTAAGGAAACTCAAAACGAGGTAAAGGTGTTTGAGTAATAGAGCTATCTTGTTTTTACAATAAATTTATTGTAATTCAAAGGCCTACTTGGACTGGAAAGACCAGCAAACGATTGTACTCGTCATGCGTTTTATTTTAGGGCTCCCTTACTGGTGAGGGCCTGTCCAGGCCTTGATGTAACGTCTGTGTGGGTTTGGTGGGTATGAGTCTATTTTACATAGAATATCTGTCAAATAGGCATGGATGTTACATAATTCGCCTTAGGCGGATAAACCTCGCGTCGCTTTGTGTCAGCCGGGCTGCTCTTAAGCTCGATCTGATGGATTGCTATCGCGAGCTAGCAGCAAGAGTTAGTAGTGGGTTGTTGGAGTGTGTTATGTGGATTTGCTTAGGGTCCCTTACCCAGCTAGAGAAACATAATCACATTCTGAGTTAGTCCATTGCTAATTTTTGTGGACGGTCTCAAGAAGATCCTAAAGGCGGATGTTCTGAGATATAGCCCTAGCCAGACCCCTTGTCCTCTGTGTTGTTTATACTTACAGACGTCTGCTGGACTATTATAGCCATCAAATACAGGTCTATCTCTCATTGTAAAGATGAGAAGCTCTGAGGTAATGGTATTGATTTTATTTGAGTAAATGATCGCTATATCATACCTACTGAGCAGTTTTATTTATCTCTCGACACTACCATGTCCTTGATAAATCCAAACAGTTCCTGAGAGAGCCTGATTTATTTTAATGTTTAACAACTTATTTACTGGTTCAATGTTTCAATTGAACAACCCATTCTGTGTAATGGATGCTGTTTCATGTGAGTGCTGTTAGTCATGCAAGGGCGAACCTGCACAATACACCCACTCTACATGTTATGATCTTATATCTATATTTATTCTTGATTTCCTTATAGGACACTCGAAAGGTTGCGTGGTCGCGAAATCGCTAGTCGCCGTCTGACCCATCTCACAATGGTGGCGAGGCTTGACACTATAGCGAGGACGGTAGACTCGTAACTCAGTAGGTCTTCCTATGGGATCTCACACTATACAATCCTATAGTGACAAAAGTTGTAGGTTTCGTGATGGAACTTCAAAGTAGTTGTGTGACCGAAGTTCCCGTATGTGGCTAGTAAGCACACAATGAAAAGATCAGTAGACACGATCTCCTTTTGTTCACGAGGAACACATCTTCGTACCATGTCTGTTTACAGCTTGGTAATTACATCAATACTAGTAATTCACTGGTTATGTCTATATGGCATTCCAAGGGATTACTCAAATACAGTCATTGCATGATTGTACTGCAACGGTATGAGACAAGCATTTGTTAGACAGGATATATTTCCATCTAACTTACTCTAGAGAATTGGGTTCTCTCACTCTCCTACTTACTACCCTTCTTTTGATTTAATAGCACCAACGTTGTGCCTAATTTAATTTAGTGCCTTCAGCACGGTGTGGATCGGATGGGTCGGAGGGGATTTGGTGGTTGCGACCCCCGGGTTCAGTCGAACCCGGCCCTTTATTTCCCTAATACCTATAAACCCCATCCTAACAGCTTAACACATACAAACAAACACTACAATTTATCTTTTCACAATTATCTGAGATAATTTATTTACTAAATAAATTATTTCAAGATAATTAATAACTATACCTATAATATGTATTTAATCATTATTTCATTTACTTATCTATTGTTATTTATTTCATTTGTTTAGAGTTATTAGAATCTATTTATTATACCAGGTTTGATCTAAAAAGGAACTTAGACACTATTCAATTAATCAATGTCATTGTAGAATATCCTGAATATAATTATTTAACATTATTTCTATTTTAGCTATCTAAATTCACTAAAAATATTAGCAATTATAATTCATTCTTAAGGAGATGTCAGATCTTTAGTTAAGCAGTATAGTTGATAATTATGTACTTCTAAATAAATAAGTTTTATTCCTATTTATTCTTAATGGTTCGAATTGACTAAATTTTATTAATTCTCAATTAATTTACTTATGAGGTGATGAAAAGTTTAATATCTTTCTTTTCTTTTTAAATAGTATTCCAGAAGTTAGTTATCTATAGTATTTATATCACTGGTAAGAGTAAATATCTTTTCAATTAAATTTTAGGTTAAATTAATTTCAGTAATTTAATGTCATTATGCAGAAATGTTATTTTAAATTAGTGGCTAGGTAGGATGTTTGTTAGTTGTAGAGTTTATATAGAAATCAAGGCTTCTAATAACATATACTATGTCTTTCCTTCGGCATACCACAATAAGAACTTAAGTTACTCTAAAACAAAAATCAAACACAACGTAGAGTCCCTATTTATACTAGACGATCACATTTATAAGGCCAAAGACATTTTATGTCCTCTTAAGCTTAATATTAGCTTGTAACGCCTCAACCAGGTCTATGGTACAATTTTGGTTCTTTGTAACCAGGATAGACCGTTACAACTTCAAACACTCAGACACAGTAACCTGAGTTTGCTTTAAAAAGAAACTCAATCTTAAAGTACCCAAGTATGTAAGTGTTATTAATTTAAAAAAAATCGGCCAAGTGCGAGTCGGACTCGCGCACTAAGGGTTCCGTACTATTGACTAAACTAAAGGCTATATTTTATTGTTGTTAAACAAAATACTAAGTAAATAAGAAAAAGATTATACCATATAAAAATGGAAAATAAACTAGTCAAATACGCCATCTATCTATCGATCCATGCCGCTATTGGATATTAGTCCATAGACGACGTTTTCTTGGTTTCTGGATAGATGGCGTTGGAATTAAATCGCATCGCGTTAAATATTTATTTTACTTTGTTTTTAGTGTTTGTTGTTATAGCGGCAACAGAAATACATACTTTGTGAACAATTCAACTTACTGTCTAGCTATCGCCGTTCTTGAGATACAGCCTGGTGACAGACGGACGGATGGACGGACAGTCTTAGTTATCGGGTCCCGTTTTTACCCTTTGGGTACGGAACCCTAAAAAAATTCATCGCGTTGGGGGACCGCTCCAAACCTAACAATTCAATTATTACAAATAGTCTAAACTAGTAGTAACTAAAAATAGTAAATCACAAAAGTTAAACATTAAATAGTGTTTATTCATCAAATAGTGAAGTGTAGACATAAGTTAACTTAAAAACTAAACTTAAACAGTAATACATATAACAGTGATAATAAGTGTCATTCCGTTACCTAAATCAGCTGTTTCTATGCTCGTAGTGAAATATAACTATTGAAAACATCGTACAACGGTGCAAGTAAGCTAAGATAAGTGATATAAACTAATATTTGCTGGAAAAACTTATTAAAACTAATAAAACAAAGACTTATATAACTAGAGAATATATACATTGATTAATTAATAATAATAATAATTAATAATAATTTATTTATTCACTCCTTTTAACATAACAATTTACAGCACTTCAAGTATTCATATTTCAAACAAGAACATATGTACAGGTTAACGTCGGCAGCCGTAATAGTATAAACTGTGATACAGCTGCCTGCGTCTTCCACTCTTTGATATGAGACATAGAATACATTATGTACATAATAGATTCAAATCTATTTGACAAATATTATAAAACAATACAACAATTTACATACAATATTATAAAAAAAGTAATATTAAACCATATTGTCTTTCTTCTATGGGGGAAATAAACAGAATAAGTGTGTGCGGGTGTACTCGTTTTTATTGCATGTATGTCTGTGTGTGCGTGTGTGTGTGTGTGTGTGTGTGTGTATGCGTGTGGGTGTGTGTGTTTGTGTGCGCGTGTGTGTGTGTGTGTGTGTGTGTGTGTGTGTGTGTGTGTGTGTGTGTGTGTGTTTGAGTGTGTTAGAAGAATTATTTTTTGTAATGGATTACATTTTCAGTCTCAACAAAATCAAGTGACTGAAGCCAAAATAAAATATAAAGAAAAAATTTAAATTCGTATTATAAAGAGGTAAAGTTACTGTGTGTTATTATATACGGGGTAATCTTTGCAAATACTGATCCGATCATGAAAATTCTTTCACTCACAGAAAGCTACACTATTCAGGAGTGATATAGGCTATATTTTATTGTAATTGAACATAAAATTCAGTGAAAATAATAGTAGGTGTTACGAATCGCGCCATCTCTTGACGAACTGTAGGTACCAACTAAATAAACATCGATGTATAATTGTGTTTGCTCGCAAACGAAAAAAAACCGACTTCAATTACATCGACAAGTAATACAACGTAATAAGACGAAAAAATAGTCAAGTTAATACGCGCTATTAAAGATTACTCAAAAAGTTGTAATCAGTTTTCGATCTAATTTAAACAAAACTACAAGACAAGTATTAGCTTTCGATTAAAGTAAGAATCATCGAAATCGGTACACCGAGTAAAAAGTTATGCGGTATAATATAACGTAGGTCGACGAAAAAGTAGTCACGTAAATACGCATTATTAGATATAACTCTAAAATTACTTGTCAGATCTCAATTAAATTAAAATGGGACCACATGACACGCAACACCTTTCAATTAAAACAAAATTGGCCGAAATCGGTCCACCCAGTCAAAAGTTCTGAGCTAACATACATTAAAAAAAAAAAACGATAAATTTTATAAGACATAGATGAAGCAGCTTAAAACTTATATAAACAATTTTTTTCTACTTGTCTTGCTCATCTCTGAAACGAATTAACGATACAATTTTTAAGAAGAAAATGCACAACTCCATCCATGACTTTTGAAAACAACTATTAACCTCACTCGATGGTGCTACTTTAAAATTGTCTTGATACTACTTATATTCATTTAGGTAATTATGTTTATCAGCCTACGTTACTTATATTGCTTGATTTTTATAGTGTGAAGCTAGGTTATAGCAGGGTTATTAACATAATAATTAACATAATAGCAACAACATTCAAATATGCGTCGCTAGATTACACGTTGTTACAGAATGCGTTGAAGAAATAAATGTTCCCTGCTCGTTCCCCGTATGTGATAGCGTAATAATATGTAGCCTATATCCGACTTCTTAATAAAATTTGTGCCAAATTTGAAGTAAATCCATACAGTACTTTCTGAGTTTGTCCCGGACATACATTTGAAGAAATGAAGGCTGTTCATTAGATGTGTGGAATCAATTTATGGGGTTTTAGAGGGGAAAAGGGGGGAGGAGGGTGGGTGGATTACCCTCTGGTACCGTCGGCCAAACAAGTGGTGTACCACCCTAAGGTTGAATGCCGCTTGCAGATTCATAGGTGATAAAGATTAGTTTCGCTTGCAGATCGATCTGACAACTTCTATTGCCGTCTTTATCTGGTTATTGATAACGACTATTACTATTTATAGCGTGACAGCTACGCTGCTATGGAACCAATGACGTCGTAAATTCAGAATTGTAAACAACAAGTTATTATATAAATCTTATACTATTAAACGAGCAATTCTTGTATATCTATACTAATATATAAAGCTGAAGAGTTTGTTTGTTTGGTTGTTTGTTTCTTTGTTTGTTTGTTTGTTTGTTTGAACGCGGTAATCTCAGGAACTACTGGGCCGATTTGAAAAATTCTTTCAGTGTTAGATAGCTCGTTTATCGAGGAAGGCTATAGGCTATGTATCATCACGCTCAGACCAATAGGAGCGGGGTAAACGCCGACGAAGTCGCGCGCAGAAGCTAGTATCTATACTAATATAAAAAGCTGAAGAGTTTGTTTGTTTGGTTGGTTGGTTGTTTGTTTGTTTGTTTGTTTGTTTGTTTGAACGCGGTAATCTCTGGAACTACTGGGCCGATTTGAAAAATTCTTTCAATGTTAGATAGCCTATTTATCGAGGAAGGCTATAGGCTATGTATCATCATGCTAAGACCAATAGGAGAGGAGTCCACGCCGACGAAGTCGCGCGCAGAAGCTAGTGTCATATAAAGAATCTGAATCTCGGAATCGGCTCCAACGATTTTCGTGAAATTTAGTGTACAGGTGATTTCCGGGGCGAAAAATTGATTTAGCTATGATTCATTTTTAGAAAATTTCGTTTTATCCCTGTTTTTAGGCACTAAAAAAATGGCTAAAATATCGTTAGAATAGGAAGGTTAATTTCACAATTGTCATTTACGTTGTAATAGCTCAGGAGGGAAATCGGACGGTTGAGATTGACCGAGAAAACCATGGTTCAAATCTCAGTCTCCAGATTAATTATTTTTTCTTTTTTTTTAAATTTCACTCATTACTTTTTATTTAAATAAAAATAAAATATAAAAATACCGAGAAAAAACAAAATAAAAATAAATAAAATAAAAATACCGAGCCAGGCTCGGTCACCCAGGTACTAAAATTGTAAAGCCACGAGGCGAGTCCACAAATATACCTACAATTTCTGTAAACTTGTAATTACAATATGCGTTTAATAAAACAGTTTATTTCAGGAAAAGTTTTTATTATATTGTCAGAAAGGAAAGCTAAAAATAAATTTATCCTCTTATAAAATTTTCACAATCACTATTAAAATACTTAATATAAAAACATAAACATAAACATAGTCATATTCACATTTAGAAGAGGTTGGAAAAATTTAAAAATTAGAAACGGGTGTAACCGCCATTGGCCTTTATAAACTCAAAAAGACGAGACCTCATTGAACCAACAAGCCGTGAGCAAATATCGGTTCCCCGTATTTCCTCCCAAATAGAATTGCAGTGACTAATAATAGCTTGTTTGGTTTTTTCATTTTGATGCGACCATATTTGGACAAAAAGGCCCCAAATATTTTCTATCGGGTTGAGGTCCGGTGATCTTGAGGGCCACGGAATTACCCTAACGTCAGTGTTTGAACGAAACCAGGCTCTTACGATCCTCGTAATATGAATTGAAAAATTATCTTGAACAAAATCAAATTGTGGCACTTCATTCTCCAGGTAAATATTACGGACTATCGGTAGCATTGCATTCTGAAGCACGTCGATATAATTTACAGCTGTCGCTTGAGGAGGTAGAGAGCACACTTCTCCTACACCATCCGCACTTATCCAACCCCAAATATTTACGGAAATTCAACCTGATTTTCTATTTGGGATTATATGATCATCTCTATAACTTATTGAATTATATCGCCAAAGGTGAAGACGTCCATGCTGACTGGATTTAAAAGTTTTTCCATCACAAAACACTGTATTAGACCAATCAAAATCTAAGTGCTCTCTGATGAAGTTCAGACGAACAAGTCTGTGAGCATCCATCAAATATATTTTCTTGGCGTAATGCCTGTGGTGCAACCCCATGTAATGTTCCTTATTGTTTGGGCACACACATCGAACAACTCCGCAAAATGTTTAGTCGGCTTAAAACCATTAATTTTATATTCCCGTCTCATGAATTCTCTGTCGTTATTGGAGAGTGCAGGCCGGCGACCACTTCTTCTGCGATTCAACAAACTTCTTTCCTCTCCTTCACGACGAATCCAAAACCTGACACAGCGTATTGATATATCCCACCAAAAACATAAATGTGAAAAATGACAGCCAAGTTCAATAAAAATCGGCCAAGTGCGAGTCGGACTCGCGCACGAAGGGTTCCGTACCATTGACTAGGTACATTGATTTTAATATCGGGCAAAAAGCGGCTAAAACATCACTTTGTTGTATGAGAGCAAAAATAGGCAACAATGACGTTTTTTGTATGGGAGCCCCCCTTAAATATTAATTTTATTATTTATTATGAGAGTAAAAATACAACTGAGTATTTTGTGAATATTTCAAGTGCCTACCTGTTGCCATTATTGATATCGAGCAAAAAAGGGCAAGAAAATCGCGTTTGTTGTATGGGAGCTACCCTTAAATATTTATTTTATATTGTTTTTAGTATTTGTTGTTATAGCGGCAACAGAAATACATAATTTGTGAAAATTTCAACTGTCTAGCTATCGCCGTTCTTGAGATACAGCCTGGTGACAGACACACGGACGGACGGACGAACGGACGGACAGCGAAGTCTTAGTAATAGGGTCCCGTTTTTACCCTTTGGGTACGGAACCCTAATAAGAATATGTTGTTTGTGGAGTTCGCCGAAAAAAGTATTGAGATCTAAATGAGCGCCAAGTTCTACAGAAAATATTAAATTAAGCTAAAATTCACTTGGCTAGTTTTTACTTATAAACAACATTAAAAAGCTATTAGCCAAATAAAAGATGAATTGTCCGTATTTATGCAAAATGGAACCACACGACAAAGGGGACTGTCCACTTTGTATGGGGGTTTCGGCCCAGAGTGGACAGTCACTGAGAATAATAATTATATATTAAATTAGTAGCACTAACAAGTAGGAATAAGAAAAACAATAAAGTTTTGTGTCCAGGTGTTTCATTTTTTTTATTTTGTAGATAATTATATGAAGGTTCCTAAAATAAAAAATCTTTGTTTTTGTTATATTTGTTTTATTAATCAGATGCATATGTTAACAGAATCTTATCTAAAAACTATGCCGGTGGATTTTTAAAATCTTGGTACCTTTTCCAGCCCAAAAACCAAATAATTGTCATGACATGCGCACAACAACCTATCGTCCGTCGACCCACCATGCAGTTGCAATAATAGTTTTTTATGGCTTCTCTGCCTGACCTATTGTTTTCGTATAAAATATACACAAAATATATTTTCCTACTTATGTGCCTGCTGTGTATTTTACCTCGCAGTAGTGATAAATTGTCGGTTGACGGAAAACCTTCCAGTAGGTTGCTGGCCATTTCTGTACATACTTCAATGGTATAAGAACCATCACCTCTTATGTGCTTCCCATAGTAGGACTGGGCTTGGTTTAATTGGTAGGTCCCGCAAGCTATGAGGATTAATTCGCTTAACACCAGTCTGGGAAAGGGTACATTGTTTATGTTAACATTAATGTTTAAAAACTGTGTTCGCCTTCTATTTACATTATTTTCTGTAATAAAATCAGCTAGGTCAATCAGGTAGGTTGGTTGATGTGCAGCTTTTCATTTATTATTTCCAAGATTTGGCCTGCATCATCCCTGTTCCCTATCCTTTGGTGAAACTTATTTGTATTATATGAACAGCAGGGGTGGCAGATTTCATCTGATCTGTGCAGCTGAAACAAAGTTCACTTATATGAACAGGTTCTTAATTAGCTTAAAATACATATAATATATTAAGGTTATTTATGCATTATGAGAACAGAATGAAGTTAAAGACTTTTAACAATGTTAACTGACCATCATCATTATCTTTACCTCATCACCACTTACTACTGAGCATGTCTTCTCAGAACAAGACAGCTTTTGGCCATAGCACACAAAGATGGTCAAATATAACAAATGCTTTTTAAGTTATTTAATATATAAGAAAACATCAACATTATGTTAACAATATAGAGAAGGTACGTAGAAGCTAAAAGTGACAAAAACCAAACATAATATTCTTAATTTCTTACTTGACGAGGCATGATCATCTCCGTTATTATATTATGTATGCTTGCATCACGTTCTGTGTCAGTGTGTAGCCTGTGAGATCTTGTTCTTATCAAAGAGCATCCACAGCTAACACAAACACGACGATGGTGACCGCCACTAGTAGAGGGTTTATTATCATTAGTCGCAGTGGAGTGGTGTGGACAGTTGAGAGCTAGTGTCCAGCAAGGGTGACATACTACAGTGCTATCAGTCACCTGTTAATAAAGAAAATCTTATATTACTATAAAAAATTATAATAAGAACAAGCAGCAATATATCCGAGACTAGACATTGAATACTTACCACTTGAGGTGCAAATTGCAATCCAGTGTCGTATTACGGACATAACCTCTACAAGTTCAAGGCTATGCCATCTCCTATTATTTACGTTGGCACCACAATTGACACATCTCAATTCCATCGTATTGAACATGCCTTCCATTGGAATTACATCCACAATGGAATTCGGGGGTTCCGTGTTCAGTCCGAGGTCAATATTAGGGCTTCGATCAGTACCGGTAGGATTGCCAAGGTTATCGTAAATAGCGTCATTGGTGTAAATTATTAATAGCAAAAGTCGAGAAATACAAACAACTAACAAAAACGAAAAATGCAAACATACACCAAAGAGTACGTATTCACAACGAAACTACGAAAACAGAACATAATTATACGAAGGAAAAGAAAGTCAGCTGTAGTTTAGGGTTGCAATTATAATCATTTTTAATAAACAAATAAATTGACTAAATCGATAATCGAAGTTAATATAATAATTATATTAACTTCGATTATCGATTTAATCGATATCGATTTAATTATTTGATTTTTATTTATTCAATAATAATATATCTAAAATATTTTATTTTCACCAAAGTTAAATGTTTTTTAACTAAACGCACTTTTGTAGATAGCTTTTTTTCTTATTAATCCGATCTAACAATATTTTTAATCGATATTAACAAATAATCGATTTAAAATTGTTCGTTAATAATTATTGTTTATTTAAGACTGGCAATGTGGGGTAATCAAATCACCAACCAAAAATAAACAAGAAGTAAAATGAAATACTTATTAAATAAACTTTTTATCAGTTTATATTGATACAACTGAAATTCACGAATAATCATGACTTAATTTATGAAAGTTTTTGGTATATTTGTTTTTTTGTATGAATTCTGTTCACGCTGGGCCTAAAATGGACAGTCCCCTTTCGGTTTTTACTTTTTTTAAGAATACTCATTTAAAAGTGGTCTAAATTATTATACAATAAAGAACCACATGATTTTTCCCTTGAAAACAAGGTATACAAAAAGCAGAAAGGAACCAACAGCAATAACAAATATTACATGAGAAGCAAAACCGAACCACAGCACCACGGGACTCTGTTGTTCAAACAAATAAACGATATTACTATCATGTTATTTTATACAAAACAGATACACACATACTTGGTACCATTATACATTATACATATTTTCTATTCATAACAATTATTTTTAATACACAAAATGGAACAAGGTTTCTGTGGTATGGTTATGCGTAAATTAAATACGTAATTAAATTGTCTTTTTTTTTAAACCACAAGCATTTGGTTCTATCATGTATAAATAAATATTGTAACACAGCAGAACCACTTACTTGAGTGAGTGCTTTGTTTGGATCGAAGGAATGGCTGGCAAAGGTGCCCAAGCAGTCGGTTCCTGTCTTTTAAAATACTTAGCTGAGCATATTTCTGATGATATCGAGGAACTAATATTATAGAGCGATTCTTCAATCCATATTACATTTCATTCCACAAGATGCACAGAGCTTTTATAATGGTCTCATTAGTGATGACTGATGATGGAATAGACTTATATGGACTAGATACGGTGGATTTCGAAATCCAGTTTGATGATAACGTCGAATAAATATCTATATGTAGTGTTTTATAATTTTTTTTGGTAATTAAAGCTATATTACGATATTATAAATAACTGTTTTCATTTGTATCAGTAAATCCCTGGGGTGTGGTTCTTTTTTGTATATGAGAAAAGCTATCAACTAGTAAATGTTAAAAGGAACCACTTGCAGATTTTCTTAATTATCTAGAAATTTTAAGAGTATTCAAACCTAATTTGTATACACATACTTTAATTAGTAATTTATCAATCAATTTAAATAAAATAAATATTAATTTTACTTCATCTAACAGAGCTGCACATGTTTTTGCAAATCCTTTGATATCTCAAAAGTGCATGTTTGCTGGGTGGTTCCTTTTTGCATAAATACGGACAATTATTAGTGAAAACTGGCAAAGTGAAATCTTTAGCTTAATTTAATATTTTCTGTAGAACTTGGCGCTCATTTAGATCTCAATACTTTTTTCGGCGAAGTCCACAAACAACATATTCTTATTATTGAACTTGGCTGTCATTTTTCACATTTATGTTTTTGGTGGGATATCATTACTTTTTGTAGAGATATTTGTTTGAAATTTATTCTTTTTTCTTGCTCATTCTGTTAACGGATTCGATGTCGAAGACCAAACGGATCCTCAGATATCGATTTTGAAAGCAATCGGTCGAATGACTAATAAGTTCAAGATGGCGGCTACCTTTTCTCATTCGGTTATCAGATTCGTTTTCTGAGACCAAACATGTCCCCAGATATCGATTTTGAAAGCAATCGGATGAATAATTACGTTTTTTGTATGGGGGCATGGGGACACCTTTTATTTTTTGACTTCATTTTATTTTTATACTACTTGTTTTATATAGCAAATGTAATAATACATATTTTGTGCAAGTTTCAAATATCCACTTATAACGGTTCAGACGCTACAATTAAAAAACTTTTTTTTTGTATGGGGACCCCATCTATGTTTTAACTTTCTTTTGTTTTCAGATTTTTTCCTGCGCTTACACGTAATTACCTAGCTAGATGCCAAATTTCGACTTCCTAGGTCATCTGGAAGTGGGTTAGGTTTTTGATCTGTCAGTCAGTGGAATATTGGCGACTCAAAAGTCGCCCTTCATATTTTTGTAACCGTTTCAACTAGGTTAATGATATTTGGGATTCTAGTTGTCCTTATAGATATAAATAAACATACGTAATTTGATCTGTTTCTGTTGAATAGGTTTTGAGTTATAGAGGGGTCAAAAGTCGCTCGAAATGGTTCGTGTAAATATACACAAGGCGCTGAGTCGCCAGTTTTTTTGCTTGAACTTGGCTTGACACGCTGCCACGTGTCTAGATTCAAATTTCGCGATTTCACACTGATACTGCATCCCTCATTAAATTGGGCAATTATTTGTGCTCTTTCGGCAATGGTCAAGTTGGCAGGCATTGAAGATGATATTTATAAGCAGTTGAGTGAAAAATAACAAGTAAAATATATCGATTTTAGAGGAAAATAATAATAGAAATTACTTAAATATATTTGACAAAATGTCAATTGTTGACGTATGAATACTTATCAATTCGGTTTAC
>HG992202.1:7706669-7711669 GCA_905220545.2 Melitaea athalia | reverse complement strand
CATCTCAGCGTCTCTCTCGGCGTCGTCGCGTTTTTCGGGGAATCTCTCCGAGAATCGCTCTCGATCCGTTTGTTTCAAGCGAGATTCAGTGTATCCGTTTCGTGTTGTGCTTGTGCATATTGACGACTCTTCGATCGTTCAACGAACACTCGACACGTCTCTGTATGTGTGAGCGTTTAATCGCGCGCACACATATCGAAACGTAAATTTCTTTTTCGTCATCGATGAAAAATTAACATAAAAGACGATCTGGTGCGATCACTCTAACACCGGGCGACGGTCCGTTTGTTATTAAACGATTTAATTCGTTGTAAGAATATAATACGTACACTCCGTGTGCGATCGTGTATCTTCTTTGATGTAAAGATAGAGAATTGAGATCTCGTTGCGAACGTTCGAACCGAGCGACCGCCGTGTCGTGTAGTTTTTATATTTCTTTAAGAAATATATAAACATAATACAGTTCATTATATGACAGTCAACCGTTTGAGAGATTCGCGTCTAACGCGATCTTCTCTACGGTACGACGTCTCGCGCGAGGCGGGGCGCGCGTCTTCGGTCGCGCGCGCTCGCTTCGTCGTGAGTTTATATGCGATGATTTCGATGAATTAATTTTCATTCGATAATCGTGTGTTAGCTCCCTGGTTGATCCTGCCAGTAGTTATATGCTTGTCTCAAAGATTAAGCCATGCATGTCTCAGTGCAAGCCGTATTAAGGCGATACCGCGAATGGCTCAATATATCAGTTTTGGTTCCTTAGATCTTACTCAGTTACTTGGATAACTGTGGTAATTCTAGAGCTAATACATGCAATCAGAACTCTGACCAGTGATGGGATGAGTGCTTTTATTAGATCAAAACCAATCGACGGAGGGCTTCTCGTCCGAAGTCGTTAATTTTGATGAATCTGGATAACTTTTGCCGATCGCATGGTCCAGTACCGGCGACGCATCTTTCAAATGTCTGCCTTATCAACTTTCGATGGTAGTTTCTGCGACTACCATGGTTGTCACGGGTAACGGGGAATCAGGGTTCGATTCCGGAGAGGGAGCCTGAGAAACGGCTACCACATCCAAGGAAGGCAGCAGGCGCGCAAATTACCCACTCCCGGCACGGGGAGGTAGTGACGAAAAATAACGATACGGGACTCTTTCGAGGCCTCGTAATCGGAATGAGTACACTTTAAATACTTTAACGAGGAACAATTGGAGGGCAAGTCTGGTGCCAGCAGCCGCGGTAATTCCAGCTCCAATAGCGTATACTAAAATTGTTGCGGTTAAAAAGCTCGTAGTTGCATTTGTGCGCCGCGCTGCCGGTGCACCGCATCCGCGGTGATACCGACACGTCTGCGGAGCATATCGTCGGTGAGCCGGCGGTAAAACGCCGGTTCAATATCAAAATCCTATCGCGGTGCTCTTCGGTGAGTGTCGAGGTGGGCCGACAATTTTACTTTGAACAAATTAGAGTGCTCAAAGCGGGCTCAAAATGCCGCTTGAATATTTCGTGCATGGAATAATAGAATATGATCTCGGTTCTATTTTGTTGGTTTTCAGAACTCCGAGGTAATGATTAATAGGGATAACTGGGGGCATTCGTATTGCGACGTTAGAGGTGAAATTCTTGGATCGTCGCAAGACGAACATCAGCGAAAGCATTTGCCAAAGGTGTTTTCATCAATCAAGAACGAAAGTTAGAGGTTCGAAGGCGATTAGATACCGCCCTAGTTCTAACCGTAAATATGTCATCTAGCGATCCGCCGACGTTACTACAATGGCTCGGCGGGCAGCTTCCGGGAAACCAAAGATTTTGGACTCCGGGGGGAGTATGGTTGCAAAGCTGAAACTTAAAGGAATTGACGGAAGGGCACCACCAGGAGTGGAGCCTGCGGCTTAATTTGACTCAACACGGGAAATCTCACCAGGCCCGGACACCGGAAGGATTGACAGATTAACAGCTCTTTCTTGATTCGGTGGGTGGTGGTGCATGGCCGTTCTTAGTTGGTGGAGCGATTTGTCTGGTTAATTCCGGTAACGAACGAGACTCTAGCCTGCTAAATAGGCGTCGTCATTTAGGTGTGTCCGATTTCGGTCGGACAACTCACTGGCGGCGTATTAAAATTCTTCTTAGAGGGACCGGCGGCTTCGAGCCGCACGAGATTGAGCAATAACAGGTCTGTGATGCCCTTAGATGTCCTGGGCCGCACGCGCGCTACACTGAAGGAATCAGCATGTTCTCCCTGGCCTAGAGGCCCGGGCAACCCGTTGAAACTCCTTCGTGCTGGGGATTGGGGTTTGCAATTATCCCCCATAAACGAGGAATTCCTAGTAAGCGCGAGTCATAAGCTCGCGTTGATTACGTCCCTGCCCTTTGTACACACCGCCCGTCGCTACTACCGATTGAATGATTTAGTGAGGTCTTCGGACCGACACGCGGTGGCTTCACGGCCGTCGGCGTTGCTGGGAAGTTGACCAAACTTGATCATTTAGAGGAAGTAAAAGTCGTAACAAGGTTTCCGTAGGGGAACCTGCGGAAGGATCATTAACGAAATTACGTATTGTGCGACATCACGACTTTCGTGCGTGACGTTTTTTACGATATGTAGTAACGCTAATAGAGATAATAATAATAAACGATGATATCTCGTCGTATCGACCGTTCGAACGAACTAGTCTCTCGTTCTCGGATATCGGGACGAAGCGCAGCAGCGCTGTAGCGAAACTTTTACGATCTAGACGAGCTAGCATGCGAGTCCGAAACGTTATCGGGTACGATCGCATCAAACGACGGTTACGTTGAATGATCGGTTCTCGGACTAGATGTTATCGAGCATGTCGAGACCGCGCCGTCACATGTTGAGCGAGAAGCTTCGGAAGCGACATCGAGCGACTTCGTAATGTGCACACGATCACGTTCATGATAGACGCAGACCGGTAAGAATCCGCGCCGCGAGTCTATTAGACGTGTGACGTGCGATGCGATTTCGTATAGAGACGCTATCCTCGGCGACTCCCGACGAGTGATCGGTCGTTGTGGTTTCGTGCGCGGTCAACGTCGCCCTCCGAAATCGTATTCATTATCGTACCGTTGGATCGTCGCGTAGCGTGAGACTCGAGCGACTCGCTCTCTATCGTATCTAGCGACAGCGTCCGTCGTGCGCGCCGAACCGAAGGCCGGGAGGAGACTCAAAATACGGTCGTAACGAAGAGTCGTATCGTCGATGAAAAATTACGCGGTATCGGAGATCGTGCGACGTCGACCGCTCTTGCGGGAGCGGCTTCGGGTCACGATCCTTCGTTTTCGGCGTGATGTACGATGCGAAACTTTCGAATTTTTCGTCAGTCTTTCGCGTCGCGATCGTCGATTATGATATTTTTGATATCTATCATAAAATATCATACGTCACTTGGCCTCTCTCTCTCGCTCTGTGCGTCTAGCATAGCGCGTTCGAGTCGTCGTGACGTTAAACAAAAATAAAAAAGTCGCGCTCACCGTTACGCGGTGCACGACCGTACATCTTTGAAATCATATATATATATTTTTTTTTTTCTATTTTTTTTTTTTTATGTTAAAAAAAAAAAAAAATTTACAAAATAACACGCTAAACCATTACCCTGGACGGTGGATCACTTGGCTCGCGGGTCGATGAAGAACGCAGTTAACTGCGCGTCATAGTGTGAACTGCAGGACACATTTGAACATCGACATTTCGAACGCACATTGCGGTCCGTGGAGAAACATCCAGGACCACTCCTGTCTGAGGGCCGGCTGTATAAATATATATATCACACTGTACATTACGTAAATGTATTAATTTATGCTTGTACATATGACGGTATCCGTGGGTCGGTGAGCGCGTTCGAGCGCGCTTATCAGACTTCGGTCCGTTTAAATATTGTTCATGTACGATACGGAGCGAAGTGCGACATTGCATATACATGTATGTATATAGCGTTTACGTCGATGCGAGAGGGATTCCGTCTCGCGGATATGCTCTCGCGTACGTAAGCGCGGCTCGGCGTTCTCGTCTCAAAAGACGACGACGTCCCGCGTCTCTCCGTCCTTTCGGTGACGTCGCGCCTATCGTTTGATCAAAAGAACGATATACGCGCTTCTATATCGACGGTAAACGGAGAGCGATGCGGCGACGTCGCAGTACTTGGAGATCGCCGCTCTATAATGCATGTAGAAACAATATATACGCACACGCGTCGATGTATCTTGCTCACGAACGAGACGGCACGACACGCCCACGAGTGTTGTCGTGTTTTCGGTAGGCGGACTCGACGTCCGAAGAGCGCGTCGACGCCGACTCAGACGCCGAAGACGGGGCATTAGACCCGTCTCGGCGTACCTTCGGCGCCGTCGCGTCGACGGATATCGCGTCTGCCTCGTTTTTTTTATCGTTGGCCTCAGATCAGGGAGGATCACCCGCCGAATTTAAGCATATTAGTAAGCGGAGGAAAAGAAACTAACCAGGATTTCCTTAGTAGCGGCGAGCGAACAGGAAATAGCCCAGCACTGAATCCCGCGGTTGTAACGATCGCGGGAGATGTGGTGTTCGGGAGGTATCGCTTTCTCGTCGTCGCCACTCCTGTCCAAGTTCGTCTTGAACGGGGCCGTTTTCCCGTAGAGGGTGCCAGGCCCGTAGCGACGGAGCGAGACGGCGAGAGGTACACTCCTCAGAGTCGGGTTGCTTGAGAGTGCAGCCCTAAGTGGGTGGTAAACTCCATCTAAGGCTAAATATTACCGCGAGACCGATAGCGAACAAGTACCGTGAGGGAAAGTTGAAAAGAACTTTGAAGAGAGAGTTCAAGAGTACGTGAAACCGTTCAGGGGTAAACCTGCGAAACTCGAATGAACGAACGGAGAGATTCATCGTCATTCGACGGCGTACGGGCGCGCGCCTCGATGTCGAACACCTCCCCTAGCGGGTGTGTCGTGCGGCACGGGTCGCGTCCGTCGACGTCCGTCGACGGCGTGCACTTCTCTCTAAGTAATGC
>HG992202.1:7696669-7701669 GCA_905220545.2 Melitaea athalia | reverse complement strand
ATATAATACGTACACTCCGTGTGCGATCGTGTATCTTCTTTGATGTAAAGATAGAGAATTGAGATCTCGTTGCGAACGTTCGAACCGAGCGACCGCCGTGTCGTGTAGTTTTTATATTTCTTTAAGAAATATATAAACATAATACAGTTCATTATATGACAGTCAACCGTTTGAGAGATTCGCGTCTAACGCGATCTTCTCTACGGTACGACGTCTCGCGCGAGGCGGGGCGCGCGTCTTCGGTCGCGCGCGCTCGCTTCGTCGTGAGTTTATATGCGATGATTTCGATGAATTAATTTTCATTCGATAATCGTGTGTTAGCTCCCTGGTTGATCCTGCCAGTAGTTATATGCTTGTCTCAAAGATTAAGCCATGCATGTCTCAGTGCAAGCCGTATTAAGGCGATACCGCGAATGGCTCAATATATCAGTTTTGGTTCCTTAGATCTTACTCAGTTACTTGGATAACTGTGGTAATTCTAGAGCTAATACATGCAATCAGAACTCTGACCAGTGATGGGATGAGTGCTTTTATTAGATCAAAACCAATCGACGGAGGGCTTCTCGTCCGAAGTCGTTAATTTTGATGAATCTGGATAACTTTTGCCGATCGCATGGTCCAGTACCGGCGACGCATCTTTCAAATGTCTGCCTTATCAACTTTCGATGGTAGTTTCTGCGACTACCATGGTTGTCACGGGTAACGGGGAATCAGGGTTCGATTCCGGAGAGGGAGCCTGAGAAACGGCTACCACATCCAAGGAAGGCAGCAGGCGCGCAAATTACCCACTCCCGGCACGGGGAGGTAGTGACGAAAAATAACGATACGGGACTCTTTCGAGGCCTCGTAATCGGAATGAGTACACTTTAAATACTTTAACGAGGAACAATTGGAGGGCAAGTCTGGTGCCAGCAGCCGCGGTAATTCCAGCTCCAATAGCGTATACTAAAATTGTTGCGGTTAAAAAGCTCGTAGTTGCATTTGTGCGCCGCGCTGCCGGTGCACCGCATCCGCGGTGATACCGACACGTCTGCGGAGCATATCGTCGGTGAGCCGGCGGTAAAACGCCGGTTCAATATCAAAATCCTATCGCGGTGCTCTTCGGTGAGTGTCGAGGTGGGCCGACAATTTTACTTTGAACAAATTAGAGTGCTCAAAGCGGGCTCAAAATGCCGCTTGAATATTTCGTGCATGGAATAATAGAATATGATCTCGGTTCTATTTTGTTGGTTTTCAGAACTCCGAGGTAATGATTAATAGGGATAACTGGGGGCATTCGTATTGCGACGTTAGAGGTGAAATTCTTGGATCGTCGCAAGACGAACATCAGCGAAAGCATTTGCCAAAGGTGTTTTCATCAATCAAGAACGAAAGTTAGAGGTTCGAAGGCGATTAGATACCGCCCTAGTTCTAACCGTAAATATGTCATCTAGCGATCCGCCGACGTTACTACAATGGCTCGGCGGGCAGCTTCCGGGAAACCAAAGATTTTGGACTCCGGGGGGAGTATGGTTGCAAAGCTGAAACTTAAAGGAATTGACGGAAGGGCACCACCAGGAGTGGAGCCTGCGGCTTAATTTGACTCAACACGGGAAATCTCACCAGGCCCGGACACCGGAAGGATTGACAGATTAACAGCTCTTTCTTGATTCGGTGGGTGGTGGTGCATGGCCGTTCTTAGTTGGTGGAGCGATTTGTCTGGTTAATTCCGGTAACGAACGAGACTCTAGCCTGCTAAATAGGCGTCGTCATTTAGGTGTGTCCGATTTCGGTCGGACAACTCACTGGCGGCGTATTAAAATTCTTCTTAGAGGGACCGGCGGCTTCGAGCCGCACGAGATTGAGCAATAACAGGTCTGTGATGCCCTTAGATGTCCTGGGCCGCACGCGCGCTACACTGAAGGAATCAGCATGTTCTCCCTGGCCTAGAGGCCCGGGCAACCCGTTGAAACTCCTTCGTGCTGGGGATTGGGGTTTGCAATTATCCCCCATAAACGAGGAATTCCTAGTAAGCGCGAGTCATAAGCTCGCGTTGATTACGTCCCTGCCCTTTGTACACACCGCCCGTCGCTACTACCGATTGAATGATTTAGTGAGGTCTTCGGACCGACACGCGGTGGCTTCACGGCCGTCGGCGTTGCTGGGAAGTTGACCAAACTTGATCATTTAGAGGAAGTAAAAGTCGTAACAAGGTTTCCGTAGGGGAACCTGCGGAAGGATCATTAACGAAATTACGTATTGTGCGACATCACGACTTTCGTGCGTGACGTTTTTTACGATATGTAGTAACGCTAATAGAGATAATAATAATAAACGATGATATCTCGTCGTATCGACCGTTCGAACGAACTAGTCTCTCGTTCTCGGATATCGGGACGAAGCGCAGCAGCGCTGTAGCGAAACTTTTACGATCTAGACGAGCTAGCATGCGAGTCCGAAACGTTATCGGGTACGATCGCATCAAACGACGGTTACGTTGAATGATCGGTTCTCGGACTAGATGTTATCGAGCATGTCGAGACCGCGCCGTCACATGTTGAGCGAGAAGCTTCGGAAGCGACATCGAGCGACTTCGTAATGTGCACACGATCACGTTCATGATAGACGCAGACCGGTAAGAATCCGCGCCGCGAGTCTATTAGACGTGTGACGTGCGATGCGATTTCGTATAGAGACGCTATCCTCGGCGACTCCCGACGAGTGATCGGTCGTTGTGGTTTCGTGCGCGGTCAACGTCGCCCTCCGAAATCGTATTCATTATCGTACCGTTGGATCGTCGCGTAGCGTGAGACTCGAGCGACTCGCTCTCTATCGTATCTAGCGACAGCGTCCGTCGTGCGCGCCGAACCGAAGGCCGGGAGGAGACTCAAAATACGGTCGTAACGAAGAGTCGTATCGTCGATGAAAAATTACGCGGTATCGGAGATCGTGCGACGTCGACCGCTCTTGCGGGAGCGGCTTCGGGTCACGATCCTTCGTTTTCGGCGTGATGTACGATGCGAAACTTTCGAATTTTTCGTCAGTCTTTCGCGTCGCGATCGTCGATTATGATATTTTTGATATCTATCATAAAATATCATACGTCACTTGGCCTCTCTCTCTCGCTCTGTGCGTCTAGCATAGCGCGTTCGAGTCGTCGTGACGTTAAACAAAAATAAAAAAGTCGCGCTCACCGTTACGCGGTGCACGACCGTACATCTTTGAAATCATATATATATATTTTTTTTTTTCTATTTTTTTTTTTTTATGTTAAAAAAAAAAAAAAATTTACAAAATAACACGCTAAACCATTACCCTGGACGGTGGATCACTTGGCTCGCGGGTCGATGAAGAACGCAGTTAACTGCGCGTCATAGTGTGAACTGCAGGACACATTTGAACATCGACATTTCGAACGCACATTGCGGTCCGTGGAGAAACATCCAGGACCACTCCTGTCTGAGGGCCGGCTGTATAAATATATATATCACACTGTACATTACGTAAATGTATTAATTTATGCTTGTACATATGACGGTATCCGTGGGTCGGTGAGCGCGTTCGAGCGCGCTTATCAGACTTCGGTCCGTTTAAATATTGTTCATGTACGATACGGAGCGAAGTGCGACATTGCATATACATGTATGTATATAGCGTTTACGTCGATGCGAGAGGGATTCCGTCTCGCGGATATGCTCTCGCGTACGTAAGCGCGGCTCGGCGTTCTCGTCTCAAAAGACGACGACGTCCCGCGTCTCTCCGTCCTTTCGGTGACGTCGCGCCTATCGTTTGATCAAAAGAACGATATACGCGCTTCTATATCGACGGTAAACGGAGAGCGATGCGGCGACGTCGCAGTACTTGGAGATCGCCGCTCTATAATGCATGTAGAAACAATATATACGCACACGCGTCGATGTATCTTGCTCACGAACGAGACGGCACGACACGCCCACGAGTGTTGTCGTGTTTTCGGTAGGCGGACTCGACGTCCGAAGAGCGCGTCGACGCCGACTCAGACGCCGAAGACGGGGCATTAGACCCGTCTCGGCGTACCTTCGGCGCCGTCGCGTCGACGGATATCGCGTCTGCCTCGTTTTTTTTATCGTTGGCCTCAGATCAGGGAGGATCACCCGCCGAATTTAAGCATATTAGTAAGCGGAGGAAAAGAAACTAACCAGGATTTCCTTAGTAGCGGCGAGCGAACAGGAAATAGCCCAGCACTGAATCCCGCGGTTGTAACGATCGCGGGAGATGTGGTGTTCGGGAGGTATCGCTTTCTCGTCGTCGCCACTCCTGTCCAAGTTCGTCTTGAACGGGGCCGTTTTCCCGTAGAGGGTGCCAGGCCCGTAGCGACGGAGCGAGACGGCGAGAGGTACACTCCTCAGAGTCGGGTTGCTTGAGAGTGCAGCCCTAAGTGGGTGGTAAACTCCATCTAAGGCTAAATATTACCGCGAGACCGATAGCGAACAAGTACCGTGAGGGAAAGTTGAAAAGAACTTTGAAGAGAGAGTTCAAGAGTACGTGAAACCGTTCAGGGGTAAACCTGCGAAACTCGAATGAACGAACGGAGAGATTCATCGTCATTCGACGGCGTACGGGCGCGCGCCTCGATGTCGAACACCTCCCCTAGCGGGTGTGTCGTGCGGCACGGGTCGCGTCCGTCGACGTCCGTCGACGGCGTGCACTTCTCTCTAAGTAATGCATCGCGACCCGTTCGATGTCGGTCTAAGCGCCGTTCGGGAGTCCAGTCGTCGTGTTAACGCACTGCTATTGGACCGTGACGGTGGCCGACCGGCCGTCGGACGGTAGTACAAAATCGTACTTTTATACGAATCGCGCACGCGCCTCGCGCGCGTCCGGCCCGACGCAAGCGAACGCCGTACAATGTCGACGTCCTGCCCGAGTGCGGACGTTGACGCGGCGCTGCTGTCGTCGCAGCCGTGCTGTCTCGGACTGTGCGCGTATCCGTCTGCGATGATTCATTTTCGGGCACTCGCAGGACCCGTCTTGAAACACGG
>HG992202.1:7689169-7691669 GCA_905220545.2 Melitaea athalia | reverse complement strand
GTGTTAGCTCCCTGGTTGATCCTGCCAGTAGTTATATGCTTGTCTCAAAGATTAAGCCATGCATGTCTCAGTGCAAGCCGTATTAAGGCGATACCGCGAATGGCTCAATATATCAGTTTTGGGTTCCTTAGATCTTACTCAGTTACTTGGATAACTGTGGTAATTCTAGAGCTAATACATGCAATCAGAACTCTGACCAGTGATGGGATGAGTGCTTTTATTAGATCAAAACCAATCGACGGAGGGCTTCTCGTCCGAAGTCGTTAATTTTGATGAATCTGGATAACTTTTGCCGATCGCATGGTCCAGTACCGGCGACGCATCTTTCAAATGTCTGCCTTATCAACTTTCGATGGTAGTTTCTGCGACTACCATGGTTGTCACGGGTAACGGGGAATCAGGGTTCGATTCCGGAGAGGGAGCCTGAGAAACGGCTACCACATCCAAGGAAGGCAGCAGGCGCGCAATTACCCACTCCCGGCACGGGGAGGTAGTGACGAAAAATAACGATACGGGACTCTTTCGAGGCCTCGTAATCGGAATGAGTACACTTTAATACTTTAACGAGGAACAATTGGAGGGCAAGTCTGGTGCCAGCAGCCGCGGTAATTCCAGCTCCAATAGCGTATACTAAAATTGTTGCGGTTAAAAAGCTCGTAGTTGCATTTGTGCGCCGCGCTGCCGGTGCACCGCATCCGCGGTGATACCGACACGTCTGCGGAGCATATCGTCGGTGAGCCGGCGGTAAAACGCCGGTTCAATATCAAAATCCTATCGCGGTGCTCTTCGGTGAGTGTCGAGGTGGGCCGACAATTTTACTTTGAACAAATTAGAGTGCTCAAAGCGGGCTCAAATGCCGCTTGAATATTTCGTGCATGAATAATAGAATATGATCTCGGTTCTATTTTGTTGGTTTTCAGAACTCCGAGGTAATGATTAATAGGGATAACTGGGGGCATTCGTATTGCGACGTTAGAGGTGAAATTCTTGGATCGTCGCAAGACGAACATCAGCGAAAGCATTTGCCAAAGGTGTTTTCATCAATCAAGAACGAAAGTTAGAGGTTCGAAGGCGATTAGATACCGCCCTAGTTCTAACCGTAAATATGTCATCTAGCGATCCGCGACGTTACTACAATGGCTCGGCGGGCAGCTTCCGGGAAACCAAAGATTTTGGACTCCGGGGGGGAGTATGGTTGCAAAGCTGAAAACTTAAAGGAATTGACGGAAGGGCACCACCAGGAGTGGAGCCTGCGGCTTAATTTGACTCAACACGGGAAATCTCACCAGGCCCGGACACCGGAAGGATTGACAGATTAACAGCTCTTTCTTGATTCGGTGGGTGGTGGTGCATGGCCGTTCTTAGTTGGTGGAGCGATTTGTCTGGTTAATTCCGGTAACGAACGAGACTCTAGCCTGCTAAATAGGCGTCGTCATTTAGGTGTGTCCGATTTCGGTCGGACAACTCACTGGCGGCGTATTAAAATTCTTCTTAGAGGGACCGGCGGCTTCGAGCCGCACGAGATTGAGCAATAACAGGTCTGTGATGCCCTTAGATGTCCTGGGCCGCACGCGCGCTACACTGAAGGAATCAGCATGTTCTCCCTGGCCTAGAGGCCCGGGCAACCGTTGAAACTCCTTCGTGCTGGGGATTGGGGGTTGCAATTATCCCCCATAAACGAGGAATTCCTAAGTAAGCGCGAGTCATAAGCTCGCGTTGATTACGTCCCTGCCCTTTGTACACACCGCCCGTCGCTACTACCGATTGAATGATTTAGTGAGGTCTTCGGACCGACACGCGGTGGCTTCACGGCCGTCGGCGTTGCTGGGAAGTTGACCAAACTTGATCATTTAGAGGAAGTAAAAGTCGTAACAAGGTTTTCCGTAGGGGAACCTGCGGAAGGATCATTAACGAAATTACGTATTGTGCGACATCACGACTTTCGTGCGTGACGTTTTTTACGATATGTAGTAACGCTAATAGAGATAATAATAATAAAACGATGATATCTCGTCGTATCGACCGTTCGAACGAACTAGTCTCTCGTTCTCGGATATCGGGACGAAGCCGCAGCAGCGCTGTAGCGAAACTTTTACGATCTAGACGAGCTAGCATGCGAGTCCGAAACGTTATCGGGTTACGATCGCATCAAACGACGGTTACGTTGAATGATCGGTTCTCGGACTAGATGTTATCGAGCATGTCGAGACCGCGCCGTCACATGTTGAGCGAGAAGCTTCGGAAGCGACATCGAGCGACTTCGTAATGTGCACACGATCACGTTCATGATAGACGCAGACCGGTAAGAATCCGCGCCGCGAGTCTATTAGACGTGTGCACGTGCGATGCGATTTCGTATAGAGACGCTATCCTCGGCGACTCCCGACGAGTGATCGGTCGTTGTGGTTTCGTGCGCGGTCAACGTCGCCCTCCGAAATCGTATTCATTATCGTACCGGTTGGATCGTCGCGTAGCGTGAGACTCGAGCGACTCGCTCTCT
>HG992202.1:7679397-7684397 GCA_905220545.2 Melitaea athalia | reverse complement strand
GGCGACGGTCCGTTTGTTATTAAACGATTTAATTCGTTGTAAGAATATAATACGTACACTCCGTGTGCGATCGTGTATCTTCTTTGATGTAAAGATAGAGAATTGAGATCTCGTTGCGAACGTTCGAACCGAGCGACCGCCGTGTCGTGTAGTTTTTATATTTCTTTAAGAAATATATAAACATAATACAGTTCATTATATGACAGTCAACCGTTTGAGAGATTCGCGTCTAACGCGATCTTCTCTACGGTACGACGTCTCGCGCGAGGCGGGGCGCGCGTCTTCGGTCGCGCGCGCTCGCTTCGTCGTGAGTTTATATGCGATGATTTCGATGAATTAATTTTCATTCGATAATCGTGTGTTAGCTCCCTGGTTGATCCTGCCAGTAGTTATATGCTTGTCTCAAAGATTAAGCCATGCATGTCTCAGTGCAAGCCGTATTAAGGCGATACCGCGAATGGCTCAATATATCAGTTTTGGTTCCTTAGATCTTACTCAGTTACTTGGATAACTGTGGTAATTCTAGAGCTAATACATGCAATCAGAACTCTGACCAGTGATGGGATGAGTGCTTTTATTAGATCAAAACCAATCGACGGAGGGCTTCTCGTCCGAAGTCGTTAATTTTGATGAATCTGGATAACTTTTGCCGATCGCATGGTCCAGTACCGGCGACGCATCTTTCAAATGTCTGCCTTATCAACTTTCGATGGTAGTTTCTGCGACTACCATGGTTGTCACGGGTAACGGGGAATCAGGGTTCGATTCCGGAGAGGGAGCCTGAGAAACGGCTACCACATCCAAGGAAGGCAGCAGGCGCGCAAATTACCCACTCCCGGCACGGGGAGGTAGTGACGAAAAATAACGATACGGGACTCTTTCGAGGCCTCGTAATCGGAATGAGTACACTTTAAATACTTTAACGAGGAACAATTGGAGGGCAAGTCTGGTGCCAGCAGCCGCGGTAATTCCAGCTCCAATAGCGTATACTAAAATTGTTGCGGTTAAAAAGCTCGTAGTTGCATTTGTGCGCCGCGCTGCCGGTGCACCGCATCCGCGGTGATACCGACACGTCTGCGGAGCATATCGTCGGTGAGCCGGCGGTAAAACGCCGGTTCAATATCAAAATCCTATCGCGGTGCTCTTCGGTGAGTGTCGAGGTGGGCCGACAATTTTACTTTGAACAAATTAGAGTGCTCAAAGCGGGCTCAAAATGCCGCTTGAATATTTCGTGCATGGAATAATAGAATATGATCTCGGTTCTATTTTGTTGGTTTTCAGAACTCCGAGGTAATGATTAATAGGGATAACTGGGGGCATTCGTATTGCGACGTTAGAGGTGAAATTCTTGGATCGTCGCAAGACGAACATCAGCGAAAGCATTTGCCAAAGGTGTTTTCATCAATCAAGAACGAAAGTTAGAGGTTCGAAGGCGATTAGATACCGCCCTAGTTCTAACCGTAAATATGTCATCTAGCGATCCGCCGACGTTACTACAATGGCTCGGCGGGCAGCTTCCGGGAAACCAAAGATTTTGGACTCCGGGGGGAGTATGGTTGCAAAGCTGAAACTTAAAGGAATTGACGGAAGGGCACCACCAGGAGTGGAGCCTGCGGCTTAATTTGACTCAACACGGGAAATCTCACCAGGCCCGGACACCGGAAGGATTGACAGATTAACAGCTCTTTCTTGATTCGGTGGGTGGTGGTGCATGGCCGTTCTTAGTTGGTGGAGCGATTTGTCTGGTTAATTCCGGTAACGAACGAGACTCTAGCCTGCTAAATAGGCGTCGTCATTTAGGTGTGTCCGATTTCGGTCGGACAACTCACTGGCGGCGTATTAAAATTCTTCTTAGAGGGACCGGCGGCTTCGAGCCGCACGAGATTGAGCAATAACAGGTCTGTGATGCCCTTAGATGTCCTGGGCCGCACGCGCGCTACACTGAAGGAATCAGCATGTTCTCCCTGGCCTAGAGGCCCGGGCAACCCGTTGAAACTCCTTCGTGCTGGGGATTGGGGTTTGCAATTATCCCCCATAAACGAGGAATTCCTAGTAAGCGCGAGTCATAAGCTCGCGTTGATTACGTCCCTGCCCTTTGTACACACCGCCCGTCGCTACTACCGATTGAATGATTTAGTGAGGTCTTCGGACCGACACGCGGTGGCTTCACGGCCGTCGGCGTTGCTGGGAAGTTGACCAAACTTGATCATTTAGAGGAAGTAAAAGTCGTAACAAGGTTTCCGTAGGGGAACCTGCGGAAGGATCATTAACGAAATTACGTATTGTGCGACATCACGACTTTCGTGCGTGACGTTTTTTACGATATGTAGTAACGCTAATAGAGATAATAATAATAAACGATGATATCTCGTCGTATCGACCGTTCGAACGAACTAGTCTCTCGTTCTCGGATATCGGGACGAAGCGCAGCAGCGCTGTAGCGAAACTTTTACGATCTAGACGAGCTAGCATGCGAGTCCGAAACGTTATCGGGTACGATCGCATCAAACGACGGTTACGTTGAATGATCGGTTCTCGGACTAGATGTTATCGAGCATGTCGAGACCGCGCCGTCACATGTTGAGCGAGAAGCTTCGGAAGCGACATCGAGCGACTTCGTAATGTGCACACGATCACGTTCATGATAGACGCAGACCGGTAAGAATCCGCGCCGCGAGTCTATTAGACGTGTGACGTGCGATGCGATTTCGTATAGAGACGCTATCCTCGGCGACTCCCGACGAGTGATCGGTCGTTGTGGTTTCGTGCGCGGTCAACGTCGCCCTCCGAAATCGTATTCATTATCGTACCGTTGGATCGTCGCGTAGCGTGAGACTCGAGCGACTCGCTCTCTATCGTATCTAGCGACAGCGTCCGTCGTGCGCGCCGAACCGAAGGCCGGGAGGAGACTCAAAATACGGTCGTAACGAAGAGTCGTATCGTCGATGAAAAATTACGCGGTATCGGAGATCGTGCGACGTCGACCGCTCTTGCGGGAGCGGCTTCGGGTCACGATCCTTCGTTTTCGGCGTGATGTACGATGCGAAACTTTCGAATTTTTCGTCAGTCTTTCGCGTCGCGATCGTCGATTATGATATTTTTGATATCTATCATAAAATATCATACGTCACTTGGCCTCTCTCTCTCGCTCTGTGCGTCTAGCATAGCGCGTTCGAGTCGTCGTGACGTTAAACAAAAATAAAAAAGTCGCGCTCACCGTTACGCGGTGCACGACCGTACATCTTTGAAATCATATATATATATTTTTTTTTTTCTATTTTTTTTTTTTTATGTTAAAAAAAAAAAAAAATTTACAAAATAACACGCTAAACCATTACCCTGGACGGTGGATCACTTGGCTCGCGGGTCGATGAAGAACGCAGTTAACTGCGCGTCATAGTGTGAACTGCAGGACACATTTGAACATCGACATTTCGAACGCACATTGCGGTCCGTGGAGAAACATCCAGGACCACTCCTGTCTGAGGGCCGGCTGTATAAATATATATATCACACTGTACATTACGTAAATGTATTAATTTATGCTTGTACATATGACGGTATCCGTGGGTCGGTGAGCGCGTTCGAGCGCGCTTATCAGACTTCGGTCCGTTTAAATATTGTTCATGTACGATACGGAGCGAAGTGCGACATTGCATATACATGTATGTATATAGCGTTTACGTCGATGCGAGAGGGATTCCGTCTCGCGGATATGCTCTCGCGTACGTAAGCGCGGCTCGGCGTTCTCGTCTCAAAAGACGACGACGTCCCGCGTCTCTCCGTCCTTTCGGTGACGTCGCGCCTATCGTTTGATCAAAAGAACGATATACGCGCTTCTATATCGACGGTAAACGGAGAGCGATGCGGCGACGTCGCAGTACTTGGAGATCGCCGCTCTATAATGCATGTAGAAACAATATATACGCACACGCGTCGATGTATCTTGCTCACGAACGAGACGGCACGACACGCCCACGAGTGTTGTCGTGTTTTCGGTAGGCGGACTCGACGTCCGAAGAGCGCGTCGACGCCGACTCAGACGCCGAAGACGGGGCATTAGACCCGTCTCGGCGTACCTTCGGCGCCGTCGCGTCGACGGATATCGCGTCTGCCTCGTTTTTTTTATCGTTGGCCTCAGATCAGGGAGGATCACCCGCCGAATTTAAGCATATTAGTAAGCGGAGGAAAAGAAACTAACCAGGATTTCCTTAGTAGCGGCGAGCGAACAGGAAATAGCCCAGCACTGAATCCCGCGGTTGTAACGATCGCGGGAGATGTGGTGTTCGGGAGGTATCGCTTTCTCGTCGTCGCCACTCCTGTCCAAGTTCGTCTTGAACGGGGCCGTTTTCCCGTAGAGGGTGCCAGGCCCGTAGCGACGGAGCGAGACGGCGAGAGGTACACTCCTCAGAGTCGGGTTGCTTGAGAGTGCAGCCCTAAGTGGGTGGTAAACTCCATCTAAGGCTAAATATTACCGCGAGACCGATAGCGAACAAGTACCGTGAGGGAAAGTTGAAAAGAACTTTGAAGAGAGAGTTCAAGAGTACGTGAAACCGTTCAGGGGTAAACCTGCGAAACTCGAATGAACGAACGGAGAGATTCATCGTCATTCGACGGCGTACGGGCGCGCGCCTCGATGTCGAACACCTCCCCTAGCGGGTGTGTCGTGCGGCACGGGTCGCGTCCGTCGACGTCCGTCGACGGCGTGCACTTCTCTCTAAGTAATGCATCGCGACCCGTTCGATGTCGGTCTAAGCGCCGTTCGGGAGTCCAGTCGTCGTGTTAACGCACTGCTATTGGACCGTGACGGTGGCCGACCGGCCGTCGGACGGTAGTACAAAATCGTACTTTTATACGAATCGCGCACGCGCCTCGCGCGCGTCCGGCCCGACGCAAGCGAACGCCGTACAATGTCGACGTCCTGCCCGAGTGCGGACGTTGACGCGGCGCTGCTGTCGTCGCAGCCGTGCTGTCTCGGACTGTGCGCGTATCCGTCTGCG
>HG992202.1:7671897-7676897 GCA_905220545.2 Melitaea athalia | reverse complement strand
TATTTTTTTATTCTTTTTTTTTTTTTTTTTATTTTGTTAAGAACAATACACGCACTACTGGTGCGTAGCGTATCTGCGTGCGTGTTAGGGCGGCATCATGGCGGACGAAGAGGAGTCCGCAAGGGAACGTCTCCGCGAGAGATATGAGGCAGATGTCAGACGCAGGTCTGAGGAGCTGGAGGAGCTGATGGCCTTCGGCGTGCAGGCGGGGTTCACTCCCCGCTCTTCACTGGCTAGAACTCCTCCCCAGGGGTTTAGCTCACCCAGTGCTGCATCAATTGACGCTTACCTTGAAACTACCCGGGGGAGGCCAGACAAGCGAGGAATTACCTCGCCCGAGGAGGTGCAGGAGAGCACGAGACGGTGTGACGAACGCCGTGCCGTCCAGGCTCACAATGTCCCCCCCGTGGCGGGTATCCTGTCTGCCCCCCCCCCGACTGCTACCACACTCGCCGAACAAATGACCAACCCTGTTCCCACTGCCAGCATCACCACCCCTATGCCTGCATTAAACCTCGCCCCTGCCCCTGCCTCCACTCCTGCTCCAGCCCCTGTTACCATCGCCGCTGCCCCTGCTCCTGTTCCCGCTGCTGCATTACCTGTAGAACCCGAGTCGGGGTTGGCGGGTTTCTCCAAAGCCCAGCTTTTGGACGAGGTGCACGGCCAGCTGAAGAAAATTATGTCGGTTGCCAATGGTATGGCATCGCATAATAAATATAAGCTGAATGCCAACGATAGGGACGCTATCGGCCAGGCTAGCCAAAACGTGATCGCGGTTGTTGCTGCCCTTGAGCTCCGGCTCGCCGAGGCGGAGCACCAGGTCACGGCCACCAAATTGAAACTAGCGCAGTTGGAGCTGAAACAGGTCACCAGCCCCACTGGCTTCCCCTCTCCTCCGACCAGTACGTCCACGCCAGCAGTGACATACGCGTCGCTGCTGAAGCGTCCGCAGGGACAGCCCCCGGTGCACATTCCGGTGACTCAAGGTCAGGCGGTTTTATTCTATCCGAACACGGATGAAATAAAGACTTCGGACGGCACTAAGGCCGAGCTGCAGAAGGCAATACAGCCTGGTCGCATGGGGATTCCCGTACAGAGCGTACGTCGCATCGGGAACTCCGGCATTGCGGTCAGAGCTGCCACACCTGCAGCGGCCGAAAAGCTGAAGGCCGCGGCGCCTCCCACCCTTAGGGTGACTGAGCCGCGAGGCCGTCGCCCTCTGGTTGCCATACGCAACCTGAGGGTTGACCCTACGGCGGACACTTTAATTGAAGAGTTGCAGACCACCAACCTGGCGGACGACCCCGAGTGGTCCTTGGAGAAGGTCAAGGCTAACTGCCGAGTGGCCTTCAAGAAGGGCCGTCGTGGGGAGCGCACCACGGTTGTTTTGGAATGCTCTCCAGCACTTCGCGACAAACTCATCGGCCTGGGTCGGGTGTACATAGGCTGGGATGAGGCCGATGTATGTGACTACTTAAGAGTCACTTGCTGCAACAGGTGCCATCAGTACGGGCACCCGGAGAAATTCTGTCGGGCCCCGGAGATGGTGTGCGGCAAGTGCGGGGAAACCGGCCACAAAAAGACTGAGTGCCAGTCTGAAACGGAATGCTGCGCAACCTGCAAGCGCTTCAAGCGCAAGGAGGCTAGCAGCCACGCCACAAATGCCCCAACATGCCCAGCGCGTATATACGCCGAACAGCAGTCGGTCAACATGACTCAGTATGGATAGAACGCCGTCAAGTTTGTCAATAGGGCAGCTTAATCTCCAGGGATCGGAGGTCGCCACATCGGAATTGCCCGTCATAGCTGCAGAGAGGAACCTCGACCTGGTTCTCGTACAAGAACAGTACGTAAACTCTGGCTTGACTGGCCTGCTTCAGTGTGGATCTGCTCCGAAAGCGGGGATCATGGTGAGAAACGACAGGATCGCTCTCACGCTGCTGCACAACCTGAGCACAGAGCACTGCACCGTCGTACATGCTGATTATCAGGGATTCGGTATCTACATTGTCTCAGCGTACTTCCAATATAGTCACGACATCGTTCGACATCTAGAACACCTGAGTTACGTAATGGATCGATTAGCAGGAAGCCCGGTACTAATCGGTATGGACAGTAACGCACACTCGCCACTCTGGTTTTGCGAGCGACGACAGTATTCGGGACGAGGACCTGACACCGAACACAGGAAGACCCAAATGGAGAGCTTCATTTTTAGCAGAGGCCTGCTTATTCACAACGAGCAGGGCCAGCCACCTACGTTCTGCGGACCCAACGGATCTTCCAACGTGGATCTGACACTTTCGACTAGAGGAGTCGCAATCAAGGAGTGGCGGGTGCACGAAGGTGCCAGTGTAAGCGATCATCAGCTGATAACCTTCCAGATGTGCAGCAGCGGGATGGCGAGACAGTCGGATCGGGAACCGGACGTTCGGATCGCCTTCCGGGAACGAGGGGTGAACTGGGCCTACTTTCGATCCACGCTGAGCGCCCGAATGGGTAAGCTGGACGCAAGGCAGTCTGCAAATGACCTCGCCAAGCAATACAGTGAATTACTCACGCGCACGGCTACTAGATGTCTAGGATATCGCAGGGATAGGGAGTTTGGGGGCTACGAATGGTGGACGCCTGAACTGGATCGACTTCGCCGTACGGTGAATAGAGCACGGAGATCCTGGCAGAACTCTCGACGACATAATTCCAAAGGTGACGACGTGCTGAGGGAAGCGTTACATGAGGCCCGACACGAATACAAGCTGGCCATGAAAGAAGCGGAAGTCAAGCATTTCAGACAAGTTGCCGAAACGGGAAACGACGACCCCTGGGGGCTTGCGTATCGCGCCGCGACTGGCAGGACGCGTCCCCCCAGGAATGTGCTTCACGGAGGGAAACTCGTTGAGGGATACGCCAATGACACTGGAACCGCTATGCACGATCTCCTTTACTCCCTATGCCCCGACGACTCTACAGCAACGGACAGCGAGTACCACCGAACGGTGCGAGTGGCCGCCGCATTCCCTCCCTCTGGTGGGGATTCGGACGCGCCCGGTCGCGCCACTGTGGAACTTATCATCAAGAACCTGCCTAATACAAGTCCCGGACTGGATGGTATCACCCGGAAGATTATCCAGAACGCCTGGAAGGCCTCCTCCTGCGAGATGTTGCTGATGTACGCAGCTTGCATCTCTCAGGGGGTGTTTCCGGATATCTGGAAAATAGGATCGCTGATAGTCTTGCCGAAGGGAAACGACAAGCCGCTGACAGACCCGAAGGCTTATAGGCCTATAACATTGTTACCGATTCTCGGAAAAATTCTAGAAAGGATAATCATCGCTTGCGCTCCCTGCCTGTACCGCGGAGTTTCGGACGACCAGCATGGTTTCGTCAAGGGGCGCTCAACCGTGACCGCCCTTCGAACGGTGTTTGAGCGCGTCGATAATTCTACGCATAAGTACGTGCAGCTTGTCTTTCTGGACATCTCTGGTGCGTTCGACAACGCCTGGTGGCCGATGATCCTGCTGAAGGCGAAGGCCGCGGGTGTCTCACCGAATATCTACCGGATTTTGGTGAGTTACTTTAGCGGCCGACGCATTGGCCTGTCGATCGGATCCCGGACGTTGTGGAAGACCTCGACCATGGGATGTCCACAAGGATCAGTTTTGGGCCCCACGTTATGGAACCTCCTCCTGGACGATCTCCTGAGACTGCCGAAGCCGGAAGGAGTCACCGTAGTGGCATACGCAGATGACGTGACGCTTGCGATCGAGGCGTCGTCCCGAGCTTCCATCGAACACAAATGCTCCACCGTTTTGCACTCGGTTTCTGAATGGGGGACTCGTAATCGGCTGACGTTCTCGCCAGCCAAGTCCCAGACCATGACGATTAAGGGTAGATTCAAACGCGCACCGATCATCAAGCTGGATGGCGCCTCAGTCGCGAGCGTCTCCACGGCCAAGTTACTCGGCGTATACATTGATGATGCGAGGTCCTATGCGTCGCATGCGTCTTTTATGGGCGAGAAGGCCGCCAGCTCTTTCGGGAAGGTCTCACGTGTTTCTGCCTCATCTTGGGGTGTGAAGTACCGGGCGCTTAGGCTTCTGTACTACGGGACCTATGTCGCTATCCTGACATACGCTGCAACCATATGGTATCGGCGCTCTCATTTGTACGTTGTTCAGAGCGCGGTTCTGCGGAGCCAGAGACCGGCATTGGTGCTTTTGACGAAAGCCTACAGGTCGTGCAGCACCGCAGCACTTCCGGTGCTCGCGGGGGTCCTGCCGGCCGACCTGGAGGTTGTTCGAGCGGGGCGCGTGCAGGAGGAGTGCGAGGGGCTCACGGGCGGGGAACGGAAGAAGAAGAAGACCGAGATCCTCAGCGATGTCGTCTCCGTTTGGCAGACGCGCTGGGCTGCGAGCGGTAACGGAAGGGAGTTGTATAGCTTCTTTCCGGATATCGCTTCGCGGCTGGTGCGCCGCTGGGTGGAACCTGACTATGTTACCTCGCAGATTCTCACCGGACACGGATGCTTCAGGGGTCGGCTGTACGGGATGACGCTGTGTGACACGCCATCCTGTTACTGCGGACACGATAGCGAGACCCGTGACCACATTCTGTGGGAGTGTGACTTGTACAGGGAAGAGCGGAATTCGATGCTGGACGGAATCGAGCGGACGAAGGTAGGCCCAGTCTACCACGAGGACCTGACTGCCACGGAGAACAACTTCAGCCATCTACGGATGTTCGCGCACAGTTGGCACAAACGAAGGACTGAGATGACGTAGTAGCTGCAACATTGACACACTCGGACTGCTGTGCCGTCACTAACGTGTCGTGTTGTCGTCAGCCCCAGAAAGGGGAGAATGACGCCAGGGACAGTAACAAAGCACTCTCGTCAGAGGGTGTTTTTGTTTTGTAGGGAGTCAAGAATTGTACGGGGGAAGAGAGCGATAACGCAGACGTACCCCGTACATCTCCCGCGTTTCGCTCCGTATACCGAGAGG